>MU158752.1:534286-669059 GCA_015888305.1 Antheraea pernyi | reverse complement strand
TTTCCATATGATTTAAGCTTTTAAAACCGCACTTTTATGACAGATAAGGTATACAGTTCCCGCGTAACTTCAAAAGCATTCAGTGAACTATGTAATAGTAGCAATTAATGTGTTTAAATCAATTGCTTCTTTTTTTCTTATTTTCTTTAATGTTGGTGTGCCCGATATATAAAAAGTCCTAAATGTTTCGTGCAGAAGCTCCTCTTTACCATAGCTCGCTACTAGGTGGCGCCATTAGGTTTTATTTTCAAGTGAACAAAGACGTGGGAGTCTGCTATATATGATATGCATAAGTAAAGTGTATAAACAACAGTAAGGCCACAATTTAGCAACACTTGGCATAGTTTGAGTCAGATCGCAAATTTTTTGACAAATCACGTAGAATTAAAAAAAGAAAAAAGCACTATAATGAGAAATGGCGACAATATATAGTCGTCCTTTAAGAAGATATGGAGATAAAACAAAAATAGCATTTCATTTTCAATGCCATTTATCAAAGAGTGAAATGGTTTAACTAGCCATTGAAAGTAATTTTATAATTATTTTCAAACTTAATATAAAATTTCCTTTATATTGAATGTAATTTTGTGGAATAAACTAATAAGAAGCCAACTGTACAAAACTATATTAGTAGTATTAGTAATAATCGTTATTATTTGCAGTTTTTTTTTTAATTTTATAGGAGGCAAACGAACAGACGAGTAAGTGATCACCACCGTCCATAGACACTAACAACAGCAAGGGAGTCACAAGTGCGTTGCCGGCCTTTTATAGTTATGTCTAAAACATATTGTACATATATATTCAGATTACTTAGTACGCTATAGTTATAATTTAGAGTTTGTTCATTCTTATGGCACTACTTAAAGATTTTTCCTGCACGATACCATTGGTTAGCTGGAAGGAAACACCTTACGAGGCTACGCTCAGCAGTGTATGAACTAAAATCTCTAATAAAGTATTCATTCACTAATTCCTGATTCTTACAATTTTGATTCAACTTAATTTTAATTAATAAGAAAACAAATGTTTTATTTTATTGACTTTATTAAAATATATAAAGTTACAGGTTCCTTGCAGAATTGCAATCTCTAAATGATGCTAACACATGCCAATTGCATGTTCCTAAAAAATTAAAAGAATCTGTGATAGCATTTATTTTTTATTATTTCAAATAAACTTATTATTGTATTATAAAACCTCTTCTTGACTGCAGAAAATATTAATTTTTAAATAATGATTAACTGAAACAAAAAGAATATTCAAACCAAAGAGTTATGCATATAATTGAGGTGTATTAGTTATCGCAGCAAACAAAATGTTAGCACATATAGTGCAAAAGTGACAAAAGTGAAAACAGTATATTAAAAATTGCATTTTGTAAAAAACAAATATTTTCAGCATATAAGAATCCTTTATTATGATTAATAAAAGATGGATTCTTATAAGTTCAACTATTATAAGATTCTTATTAGTTACTAACATTCCACCATAACCTTTATGCTCCATTAAAAAAAAAAAATACAGTTTGAAATCCTTGTCCTTATAATTATTATTAACACCTTATAACTTTAATAAACTTTTTTGTAATTATGAACTTGAAAGATTTGACTTGATGTTTATCTATTTTTCTTTATATATGTACACAAACTGATTGCCCTATGCTTCATTAGGCATTAAAGAAAATGGCAAAGGATTGGAGAAATCCAAAAAATTGTAGATAAACTTCTATGATCCATTCCACATCAAACAGTCAAGATCTTATGTTGTTACATTCAGTACTTTTGATGTGATTGAGCCTCAAAGCAATTGTATTTTCATTATAGGTACCTATATACATGTTCGCTGTGTGGTCCTACAGAGTAACAAATTTTTGTCCACGGCACTGTTCCACATAAACTGAACCTTGCGACAAATAGAGTAATTAATCAATAGACTATAATAAAAGGTGGATAATCTAACTAGCCATAGGATTAAATGAATTATACATATAGTCAAAATCTGTTATAACAAAAAAAAATACAGACGAATTGATAACCTCCTCCTTTTTTTGAAGTCCGTTAAAAATAGAAGAGACTACTCATGTTTAGTTATAACAACGGATGATGTTTTCAAGATACAGCATTTAGCTGGGTCCTTTGTTCTGGGTCAATATAACTGGTATGATGTTCTATATGATATCGCTATAAACAATTTTGACTGTACATATAGATAGAAGATTGATGTTGGTATATCTGATTTACAATTCCAACACTATTTGATTGACCTTTGATCATGAAAAGTATTTGTACACTGAGGTTTTTATGCTGTCCATTTTACTATAATTCATGATTTGAAGCTTTAGGGTTTGCTAGTGTAATACATCTATACTAATATTATAAAGAGGTAAAGTTTATGAGTTTGTGACGTTGTATGGGGGTCTGAATCTACTAAGTCTATTTAAAAAATCCTTTTACCATATATATTTACCAGAAAAATGAAAAAAACTCTTTTGTAGCAGTTGTATTTACAAAGTAAGTCAGAGAATAAACAGTTGAATGAAAATGTTTCTTACGAACACTGCCTTAACAATGAGAGATATATTATTGAGTTCTAGAGAAAAGTTATAGAGCTTGATAATGCCTACAAAAAAATCACAGACAGCATATGTCTAACTTCAAGAGTTTTTTTTATTATCAGAGCAGGACATCTGCCCCTGCCAGCTAGTAAGCAAATAATGTGATAAGCTCTAAGGTTCATATGAGCATAAAATTGTTATTAAAAAATAATTCAAACTTTGATCTGAACAGGTATCAAAAATTACTAAAAGATAACATTTAAACATATTGTGTATGATTTATTATTAGATTCATTTCAGCTTATAAATATTACCCTCAAATATTTACTATTATATATATTAAATATTTACCCTCAAATGTGCAAGCCTATCCTGAAAATCGTCATAAGTGGCTCCAACTGTACGCCTCAACCATTGGAATGTATCTTCTGCATTCCATTTCACAACTTTACGACTTTCCGGTGAAGCATTTCTTGATTCTATCATTTTTTTGGCTGCTTCAGCATATCGTGACAGTTGTTTTCTAGCATCACCAGTAAATTTTGGGTGTGTCAATTTAATAGGAATGTCATTCATAATTTCCTCGTACATAGACCTTGATATTTCCGGGAAACAGTGACTTGGTAAAAGTGGGTCAGACCCACCTTGGTCATTTACCTTTCTCTCCATTAACCAGCGATTAAATGAATCTTTTGGAGCATCAATGCCTTCTCTTGTGTGGCATAATTCTTGATAGCATTGCCTCAACTTGTTTGCCAATGTAAACCTAAATCCTTCAATTTCTGGATGTGGATGAGGACATATAGTCGGTGGACGCTCATATATTACTACATTTGTAGGTACCTCTATATCCCATGGCCCAGCCAATACAAATTTTTTTGGTGGAGGTCCACTATCCTCGGATGGCCTACGTTTATTTGGACCCGGTGTCATGTTCCCAGCATTTGGTGGACCAGTATGACATATACCCAATGGGTCTGTTATGGGATCGAAATCCCTCTTCACCGCTGGTAGTTCCCACATCGATTCTCCTGATAATTTATTCCAAAAATATGGTCTGTTTTCCCTCTTCGACCAATATTTTCGCCAACCTTGCTGGAGTAAGTCTGGATGTAGTTCAGCTTGCAGGTGAGGTGCGAGCGGTACAGGAGTCCCTGGAGTATGTGGTGTATCATTACTTGCGCTTGGAGATGATTGGTTTTCCGGTGATGAATCGCTGTGAGCCGTTGTATTCTCCCAAGAGGAAGATCCAGCAACAACTTTATCACGAACATCATTCATATTGAAGCGGAAACCGCAAAATGTCAAAAAATCTTTTACGAATAATATTTATTCAATATTTAATTTATGGTCATCTATTTTATTGTTAGTAAGTATCAAATAAATATATTTTTATCCCGAGCATCATAATATTGATAGCGTCAAGAAACAAAGGTAAAGAAAAATCAAATCACTTAAAAAACACATAATAATCCAAAAAACTTTCAATTTATAAATATTTAAAAAACTTAATTTTAGGTATTAAAACATCGAGAGAATACTTTCGTATGTTTTACAAAATAACGTAGCAAATCTCCCCAAGCACCGCCATCACGAAATGACAAAACCTGGCAGTGTTGCCGGCAATAATACGAAAAAAGTTGCAAAATGGAACACGATTAGATCGTACATATTGTCTTAAAAATTATTTAAGCAATAATACATTTTAATTTGTTATTTTTATTTTTTCATATTTTGATTCATATTTCTGATAAATTACGTAAAATTTATAGTTGATGGTGTATAACATGATAAAAAATACATATGATAAATATATTTACTACATCCAATCAATCAATAATAATGCATATATTATTTTGTTTGCGATAATGTACCATTATAATTTCAAAAATATTTGGTTAAATATATACATAAGTCTAAGGATACATTTTATTAGAACTTAAGATACTAAATGTTACAAAAAATTAATGTACATCGACTATTTTGATTCCATTTACATTTCTTATTGTCTTCGTTTTAAAACTGTGCTGGATTTAGATATTGAAAGTTAGTTTTAAATTGTGATAGGCGAAACATACTGACAAGGATTGAATAATAGATTTTCGCCTGAAGGAAAATAGGGATACCGATGCTTAGCTATGCTAGCATAAGAACATGTGTCATTTACTGTATTAGTCAATTACTGTTGTAGTACTATAGTAGTTCCTTATGTATTTATATTATTAATCTAATCGTAAATTTAGGTTCTAAGTTGTTACTGCAATAATACTTTTTATATTCTTGTACTAACTCGTTAATTTACTGATAATTTTAAAATTTACCATTTATCCTTCAAATTATATCTGATAACACTAAAAAGTGAAACTCTCTGGAGGAAACCAAAGGTAAAGTTTTTGGCAGAGGTTTTTGGCGGGATCATAATCTGTCATGGTAACTACTGTAGAGAGATTTGATTCTCTGTCTACAATTACTATGTCGGAAATTAGTACGACCTACGTAGAGCTGTTCAAACATAATATTTTTTTTCTTATTTCGGTAAGGCATGATTAACGCATCTACCAGTGTCTTGTTAATCTAAAATTGTGATTTTTATATAACAAAGTGAGGCACTCACATGCTGTGAAAATATTTTATTAAATTGATTTGATACTCTTCAAGAAGTAGAACTCACTTGTATCTAAACACTTAGCTAATACTACTTGTATAGTTCGAGGCTTTTTGTATCTGTTCTTTGTGATACATTATGAAATGAATAATGTTTATTAACGTACATATTACTCAAAGTGTATTTATACGAATATATTGAAGGCTTAAATAAGCAATAAAAACAAAAAAGTTAAGCAGGCGTTTAAAATTAATTATTTTGAATAATAAACCTTATTGTGCTTCATAATTGAATAAACCCTTCGTTATTCTCGATTCTCTTATTAGAGTTTCAGTATTTGCAGGTACAAAATAATGTGATCACATTCAGTAATCACAAATGAAAATTTAATTGTTCGCTGATCTAAAATTAGCAGCGTATACTCTCTTTAGGCGTGTATTTTTTTAGCAGTAGATGAATTTATAATTTTACGTCATGACATGCTACTAAGCGTGACTGAGCGTGTTACGCTTGCACGGCTTGCGTCAGACTAGCGTCGCGTACTATAAGAGCCTGAACTTATATGAGCGACATATTCGATATCTTCTTCTTCTTCTTGTTTTGGCTCCGCAGAAGCATTTGCCAGTGTCAATGTTTTGTTTCAATGGACATTATAAAACATTTTACACAATGTTTTTAATTGACATAAGATTATTAAAACGCAGGAAGTTATTTTAGTTTATATATAAAAAATTTAGGATTTGGTAATTGGATAAGGATTTTATATATTCATATATAGAAACATTTTATAAACACATACTTATACAAAACATATCTTAAATATTATAAATTAATTTTAAATACATGTGAAAATACTAAATTTTAATATTATTTTCTGAAATAAAACAAGCTAAAGTTTTATATATATAATAATCATTAGAAACCAATAGGGAAACTACAGATATAGGAAAAGGAACCAGTAATGATCTCAAAGAATGGAGGAAAGTGGCGGAGTCATTTAATGGACAAGAAAAGAAAATATGATTAACATCCCCTTCATAAAATCCACAGGCACACGATGCACTTTGTAAAACACGAAGTTTTGCAAGGTGAAAAGGAGTACATACATGGCCCAATCTCATACGAATTAAAATAGTAGTTACAACACTATCAAATCCAGCTTTAAAAATCCATGTAGGTTTTAGACTAATACTTGGTGAACATAAGGAGGAGCTAAGTGATCTAAAAATTCACTAGACATATTCCGTGGCATAGGAGGATTAGAATCAGATAAAACAGATCTAAATCGTTTTATATTGCGCCAGACAATAGAAGATTTAGTATTAGGAGTAATAGAAAGACAGAATTTTCTCCAGCCTTCAATTTTTTTACTTCTAAACAAATCTTTAGTCGACTTGATGAGTTCTGTTAATTTATTATAGTTTTCTATTGACATATTATCGCTGTAAATTTTTTCCGCTTCCTTTCGTTTCGCTATTGCCAATGTACAATCTCTATCCCACCAGGGAGGTGATGCTATTTTACCTTTGTATGAGTTTTTGATAGGAAATGTTGCATTAGCAGCTTTTATCATAGCAGTACTTAAAGCTTCAGAGCAATAAATTTCAGCACCCGCAATTACTGTGGGCAAAGTTGAGGATTCAGATTTTATTATATCTCTAAATAATTCCCATCTATTATTAAAATTGGAACTAGCTGGGGAAGGTAAATTGTATTTTAAACAGGGAGATACATGTGTATTTGTTTTGGAAATGACTTTGTAAGGGAAGGAAATTAGAATAGGGAAGTGATCACTGCCCAAAGAAGAGGAAAGAGTTTGCCAAGTTAAAGCAGATGCTAGATTTGGACTACAGATAGACAAATCCACAACACTAGCATTCTCGTGAGGTGCTGTACGACGAGTAGGAGATCCTGTATTAAGTACACAAAGATCAGAATTGTCTAATATTTCGAGAAGTTGCTCTCCATAGTAATTAGAAATAGAGCTGCCCCATGTTACGTGCTGTGCATTAAAGTCTCCTAGTATCAGGCATGACTTTGGAAGAGTAGAAATGATATTTTGAATCTCAGAAAAAATTACATTTGAAGGATGAGGAATGTAAAGAGAAACAAAACAAATATTATTTACATTAGCAGCTATTACAGAATAATTATAATTGGAAGAAGGAAGAGTAATTCTCGAAAAGGGAAGACAATGCTTAATTAACATGGCAACACCGCCAAATCCGTCAAATCTATCTTGTCGAATTACAGAATAACCTGAAATTCTAAAAGAATATTCAGGCTTGAGCCATGTCTCAGAGAGACAGACTACGATAGGTTCAAATTTATTTAGAATATGTATTAAGTCTGCTTTTTTATTAATTATACTGCGACAGTTCCACTGTACTATTTTCGACTGATCCATTATTGTTTGATAGAATATTTTTCAGCATATTGACTATAATAGCTACGTTGGACGGTAAATCAGGTGATTGCGATAATAAGTCGATTAATAAAGCTATGATGTCATTGAAAGATTTTTCTTTATTATTTGGAACTATTGCACAACCATTGGCAGGAGATGGAATACTGTTTTCATGTATCAAAGCATTATGCGCTACCTGGTCATAGCCTTTCTGCAATTTGGGGGGAGAGCGTGGCTTTAATTGAATAGTTTTCTTGTGTGATGTTTTTAAATTTGTATTAGATATAGAAGGTAAAACTGTTGAAGATTTTTGAATTTCAGCTGAAGCAAGGGAGTCTAAAAATGATTTAGTAACCGGTTTATATATTTTTGCTGCCTCCGAATAAGAAACACAGTTCTGTGCCATATATAATTTAATGTCCTGCTGTCGCTTCAGCTCTGGGCACATTTTGCTTGTAGCGAAATGGTAACCAGAACACAAGCAACAACAAGAATTGTTTTCTTCTTGAGAGCAAGTCTCTCCACTATGACTATTACCACACTTATAACACCGTGGAAGAGATCTACATTGAAGTTTGGTGTGTCCAAAGCGACAACAATTGTAGCACTGTATTGTGGGGTAAATATATAAGTCTACTGGTAGGGAGTTATAACATACAAATATTCGTTTTGGAAGTATCTGACCATCAAAAGTGAGAACAACTGTTTGCGACGGTTTATAAGACAATATTCCATCTACTATTAATTTGAAATTTAATCTTCTAACCTTTATGATATTCCCACAGCCAATAGGAACTGATATATTATTTTTAATTTCATCTAATGTCCAGTCTGTTGGGACGCCTCTAACTAGACCCATGCGAGTAACGTTAAAAGATGGAATGAATGCATTTAAATTTTTTTCCTTTAACAATGCATGTGATAAAAAGTTATTGGCGTCTAAATAATTGGAGAAACTTAAAGCAATTCTATTTCTACCAATTCGTTTCACACTGCCATTAATGATATTATTGATATTGTGTTTCTTTAAAAGATTCCCGAATGAAAGCGGGGGAAATGTGGAGCCATCTTTAGGGCCAGATTGTTCTCTTTGTACATGACTTAAATAAGGAGACAAGTTCGACCAATTCTGACAAATGTAGTCTCCATTTTCTCAGTGTGTGTCTGTGGAAGTGATATTGATGAATTATTATTAGCATTGTTAATACCATTAGACACAGATTCACCTAAATTTTCATCACTTTCACATCCACAACCTCCTTTGGAGTTGTTATTAGACTTTCTAACTTTTTTATTACAATTTTTGCATACTTTATGAAGCCGAATTCTTTTGCGAGTTTTGGACTGATTTTGAGACCCCTCTGTGTCCATACCAGATTCAGAGGTTATAGTTACGTAATTACTTGCTGGAGGAACGAAGCCCCCAGGATCTGGGGGCTCCTCCATTCTCTGATTCACACTTATGTACTACAGGTTTTAAACTATTATACTATATTAATAAAAACTTACCTATAAACATACACTAATAAAAAAAACTATAAATTACTTAAAATATATACAAACTAATGAAAACCTTATCCAAATGAAAAAATTAGTTAAATTTCAAACACAAAACAAGACCGCCAAACTTTATGCTTCCCGCGCTTTTTCGAAAATTTCATATTCGATATCAGAGACATATATATTTTTCCTCAACAGACAAGTCCATTATTAAAAGTCTCAGTTGCAAAGGCGAGTGTTTCATTTTATTACATATATTGTACTGAACGCGCACCGAAATTGGTGACCCCGACGTGATCTATAATAAATACCGACATAAGCAATGTCGCCCTAAAATTGGTGACCCTCGACGCCTCTGATCGATGCCTTTAATATAATCGGGCGATCACAATATTTGCAACACAGCATCGAGTGTCAAGACAACGGTGACTTCCGTATTGAAATTGCACAATTTCACGACAACTTTGACCAATTACGTAGAGGACAATAACTCAACTTGGCAACGTCGTGATACCGAGGCTCTTAGAGTGGTTCGTCGTATTGAAACATAATAAATAACTAGTGTCCACTAAAAGAACAACGACATGACACCTGAACCGTCAACCGTCTACAGCATGGACTCAACTGCTGCGTAAATAGCATCGCTAAAAGAGATGGTGCAGCAACTTCAACATGAAGTGGCTTTACTAGAGAGCCAGCAGCACCGCGTATCGAGTAACCGCTCTACATCCTCGACCAACAGAAAACGAAGCCACATATCTGCGCTCCGAAGAAAACATAGAAGAAAACGGTATTGGTATCACAGTAAATTTCGTAAGAAGGCAAGTAAATGTACTGCACCGTGTGACTGGACTGAGGAAATCTCGAACACCAATCAGTAAGGCACGGATTACTGTTCATTAAAACATAATAACCGTCGCTTATTTGTAACTGATAGGAATACGAAGCACCGGTTCCTTGTCAATACGGGGTCTGATTTATGCTGTTTCTCTTATAGCTGGCTTCGAGAAAAGAGATGCCCCCTCTAACTGGGAGCTCAGCGCAGATAACGGCAGTTCCATTAAAATTTTTGGAAAAGACTTGGAACTACGTCGTGACTTCAGTTGGCAATTTGTAGTCGCAAATGTCAGTACTGCCATTATTGGTGCAGACTTCTTGGCACACTACCAACTTTTGCCAAATTGTCACAACAAGAGGATAGAGAATGGTAAGATTGGTTTATCAGCAACCGCTTTCACAGATATTATTGCTTACTCTAGCGTTAAAGCCATAGGTCCCTCGAATTCTGCAATTGCACAAGTGCTTGCCGAATTCCCAGACAATTTTCGACCTCTCGGTCTTACTCGCTTTCATAAGCACAACACAGTTCACCATAGTCGTTCTACAGATGGGCCTCCAGTATCATGTCGTCCTCATCGGTTAACTCCTCAGAAACTTTCTGCTGCCAAAAGCGAGTTTGAAAGCATGCTACGGAATGGCATTGCCCGCCTGTCTCAAAGTGCTTGGTCCTCTCCGCTTCATATGACGGTCAAGAAATACCTATCTTTGGCCTCTTCTAGTTTCCCTATACGGCCTTCGGTTTACGCAATGCTGGACAAACGTTCCAAAGATTCATCGATGAGGTCACACAGGGATTGGATTTCGTTTTTCCTTACGTAGACGATATCCTCATATTTTCTGAGAACGAATCTCTTCACAAATATCATCTCAGAATATTGTTCAAACGACTAGAAGGTTACTGTGTCATAGTTAACGCATCAAAGTGTGTATTTGGCGCCGAAGAAGTTGTTTTTCTAGGTTATACCATCAACTATAAAGGGAATCGCCCTACTTAGGATCGAGTATAAGCTCTACTGAATTATTCACAACCTAAAACTTTCCAAGAAGTCCATCGTTTGCTTGGTATGATTAATTTTTATCGCCGCTTCATACCTCATGTTGCACAGTTTCAGGCTCCACTAATTAACGCTGTAGTCGCTACCAACGGTGCGAAACCATTTTTATGGATTCCCAAGCTGTTGGAGCACTGTGAAGCCTGTAAATTCAGTCTTTCAAATGTGACTTTACTTCAGCACCCTGTGAATGATGCACCTCTAGGTCTCTTCACAGATGCTTCTAGTATTCATGTGGGATCGTGTTTGCAGCAACAAGTTAATGGACAATGGCATCCTTTAGCTTTTGTCAATAAAAAGTTAACTACCAAACAATCACAGTGGCCTGCTTATTACCAAGAACTATTAGCAATATACAAAAGCGTACAAAATTTTCGATATATTTTAGAAGTTAGTAATGCAACAATTTTCACAGATCACAGGCCTCTATTGTATGCTTTTGTACAAATACGAGAAAAGCTACCTCCTGCACAGCTGAACGAACTGTCTTTCATCAGTCAATTCACAACTGACATTCAGTACATTAATGGTTCTGATAACCTTATTGGCGATGCCATGTCACGAATTGAGGTAATTACATTGGATCAGGAATATGAACCCTTGGCACGTTCTCAAGAAACTGACAAGGAACTTCAAACATTATTGAAAGACGGTTCAAGCCTTAAACTAACAAAAGTTAATATTCCTGGTAATAGCGTTTCTCTATTTTGAGATGTGTTCACAGATAGGCCGCATCCGTATGTGACTTCAGAACTCCAGCGGGCTGTCTTCAATAAGCTGCATAACTTGAGTCACCCCGGTGCACGAGCTACCACCCGCTTTTTCACCGAGCGGTATGTCTGACCATCAGAAAATAAGCGATGTCGCGAGTGGTCGCGAGCATGTCCAGCTTGCCAACGCAGTAAAGTTTCCAGGCACAATACCGCTCCCCTCAGTAACTTCAAAACCCCATCTGGTCGATTCCTTCATGTGCATTGCTTAACTGCAATAGACCGCGTAACGAGGTGGCCAGAAGGATCGCTGATGCGTTCCATAACCGCGGAAGAAGTGGTAGAGACTTTTACTAGAGAATCTCTAAATTTGGCATACCACTCTTTATCACGATTTTACAAAATTAAAGGATTTAATAAAAATGCTAGACACTAAAAGATCACTAAACTCTTTAAGCATCGATATAATCTAAATAATCTATACAAATATTATAAAGAGGTATATTATGTGACGTTGTAAGGGGTAATCTCAGGAACTACTAGACTCTCCAGCCGGAGGTGCCTGAGAGGGTCGTGGGAGCATTATTCCCCGACCCTCCGGAACTCGCCCCTCCTCCTATGCCTCCTGCTCAGGTGGCACAGGAGGCGCCGGTCATCGCTCCCCCGGTTACGGAGGAGGAGATGGGGAGAGTGATTGAGCGCCTCCGTCCTTACCTATGAGGCAAAGCCGCCCCGTCTTCCAGGGCTTCGGGAACTGCCCGACCGCAAGACATCGGTCAAACAGTTCCCGAAGCCACCCTCCCAGATGGTCCAACGCTATGGCTAGCACCCGGCCCGGGACCCCGTCGGGGCCGGGTGCCTTGCGGCCGGTGACGCGGAGGCGCTCAATCACTCTCCCCATCTCCTCCTCCGTAACCGGGGGAGCGATGACCGGCGCCTCCTGTGCCACCTGAGCAGGAGGCATAGGAGGAGGGGCGAGTTCCGGAGGGTCGCTTGAGGAAGTGGGGCCGAACCTGTCGAGCGCGCAGTTCGGCTTCCAGTCAGGGCGTTCCACGCTGGACGCCCTGACCCTCCTAAAACAGGTCTCCATGGAGGCGACCTCTCAGGGCGAAAGAATATTGGCGGTGTCCTTAGACATCGCCAACGCCTTCAACAGCCTGCCGCATGGTGTCATACAGTAGGCGCTCCGCTTTTTCGGAGTATCCCCGTACCTGCGGCGGCTGTTGGAGGCGTACCTGGAGAGTAGAGAGGTCGCCTTCGTGGACGCCAGAGGGCAGATGGTCCGACGCGATACGGCGCGCGGGGTTCCACAGGGGTCGGCCTATTTTTAACCAGGAAGCAATTTTGGTATAATTGTGAAACCACCTTTTTTACAAAGCTTATATATTTCCATACAACACCATGGGTGTTGAAAATTTTTACAATAGTAAAATATAAATATCAAAATTTACTTAATTGTAATTTCTTTTTTAATTTAATGCAAATTTACATCTATTTCAAATAATATCATATTCAAAATCATGGCATTTTTTTCATATATGGAAAAGAAACAAAAATCTATTTTCATGTTATTGCCTCTGGAAGTAAAAATATAAAACTTATTTCTACATTTATAAATAAAATCAAATCTATAAAATCTACCTAATATAGCTAATTAAAATATACTAAAAACATTTTTGCAAATATAACGTATATTATCCTCACACCTAATCGGTTCATAAGTTCTATCAAAACCCTACTATTTTTAATTTTCGAATACTGGTCAGATACATTTCGACTAAATTTAAAAATGGAACTATCTTCGAACGCTTTTCGAAAAAAAAGGAGAAATTTATATTTAAGGATAGAGTGGTCACAAAAGGAAGATAGAGTCGCGGTTATCGCGTTGCACCGCTGTGGTTACACATCAAATGAGATTTTCGACAATCTACAAAAACTGAAAATACCACTACGGTTTGTTTATCGCACTATCAAACGGTACAATGAAAATTTAAGCTTTGAAGAGCGTAAAAGTACCAACCGACCTCGCAGACTTGGGATACCATTGGTCATCCAAGCAGTGAAAGCGTGACTCTAACAAAGAAACCGTGCGTAATAAACAAATGTTGGCTCTTCGAATGGTACTTAACAAAACTACAATCAAAAAAGTGTTAAATGAAAACTAAGGACTATGAGCTTATCGTAAAAAAAACGGACGTTACTTGAACGAGCGTTTGAAAAAAAAATAGGCTGGAAAGATACAGGGTTCTGTTACCGTGGTACGCAAGAAAAAAAAATCTAGCAACGGCATTATACTTCGTCATTAGTGGTTTGGCTTAGAGTCTCCTCATATTTAGGTTTTCATATGATTTTTGACAGAATGTATGACCCGACTATACCTAGTCACCGATTAAAGACACAATTTGTATTTTCACATTTAGCTCCAAATTTAAACCTTTTTTATTTTCACTGTATACATTTGAATCTGATATTTTTATTATGTACTAGCCGACCCGTGCCCACTTCGTTGGGTGGTAATACGTAAGCGTGGAATGGTTATTTTGCGCTAAAACGCAGCGGAAGCTCTGAAAAGAAAAAAAAAACCCCGATTTTGCAACATTCTTCATTGCTGCCCTGCTCCTATGGGTCTTAGCGTGATGATATATAGCCTATAACCTTCCCTGATAAATGAGCTATATAACATTGAAAGAATTTTCCAAATCGGACCAGTAGTTCCTTTTTTTAACGTGGGGAAATCCCTTATGGATACGCCACCCTCCCGGGGGAGAGGGTGAGTTATGTCCGAGTCGCACGGACTAAAACCCCACGGTGTACGTCTTCCGCTATAGTTGGGGCGGCACGAGATCTCTATAGACTTCATCGTGCCACCCCATTTTTTTTTCTTTTCAGAGCTTCCGCTGCGTTTTAGCGCAAAATAACCATTCCACGCTTACGTATTACCACCCAACGAAGTGGGCACGGGTCGGCTAGTACATAATAAAAATATCAGATTCAAATGTATACAGTGAAAATAAAAAAGGTTTAAATTTGGAGCTAAATGTGAAAATACAAATTGTGTCTTTAATCGGTGACTAGGTATAGTCGGGTCATACATTCTGTCAAAAATCATATGAAAACCTAAATATGAGGAGACTCTAAGCCAAACCACTAATGACGAAGTATAATGCCGTTGCTAGATTTTTTTTTCTTGCGTACCACGGTAACAGAACCCTGTATCTTTCCAGCCTATTTTTTTTTCAAACGCTCGTTCAAGTAACGTCCGTTTTTTTTACGATAAGCTCATAGTCCTTAGTTTTCATTTAACACTTTTTTGATTGTAGTTTTGTTAAGTACCATTCGAAGAGCCAACATTTGTTTATTACGCACGGTTTCTTTGTTAGAGTCACGCTTTCACTGCTTGGATGACCAATGGTATCCCAAGTCTGCGAGGTCGGTTGGTACTTTTACGCTCTTCAAAGCTTAAATTTTCATTGTACCGTTTGATAGTGCGATAAACAAACCGTAGTGGTATTTTCAGTTTTTGTAGATTGTCGAAAATCTCATTTGATGTGTAACCACAGCGGTGCAACGCGATAACCGCGACTCTATCTTCCTTTTGTGACCACTCTATCCTTAAATATAAATTTCTCCTTTTTTTTCGAAAAGCGTTCGAAGATAGTTCCATTTTTAAATTTAGTCGAAATGTATCTGACCAGTATTCGAAAATTAAAAATAGTAGGGTTTTGATAGAACTTATGAACCGATTAGGTGTGAGGATAATATACGTTATATTTGCAAAAATGTTTTTAGTATATTTTAATTAGCTATATTAGGTAGATTTTATAGATTTGATTTTATTTATAAATGTAGAAATAAGTTTTATATTTTTACTTCCAGAGGCAATAACATGAAAATAGATTTTTGTTTCTTTTCCATATATGAAAAAAATGCCATGATTTTGAATATGATATTATTTGAAATAGATGTAAATTTGCATTAAATTAAAAAAGAAATTACAATTAAGTAAATTTTGATATTTATATTTTACTATTGTAAAAATTTTCAACACCCATGGTGTTGTATGGAAATATATAAGCTTTGTAAAAAAGGTGGTTTCACAATTATACCAAAATTGCTTCCTGGTTAAAAATATAATTCATCTGGACGTGCTTGGACGTGCGTGGACGGATTTAGATTTGCCTTACGATGAATATATTCATTACAAATAAAAATGACCAAAAACTTGTATACGATTTACGCAGTACCGCTGTATGCATACATACATACATACATACATAGCTATAAATCTATATTTTTAACCAACAGATATTAGTTCGAAACTAGTATTATAGAGGCGCTGATTAAAAAGAACGAGTGCGACATCCTTTTATATAATTTACTCTGTGGTATATACTGGACTGGAGAAAAGGTTAGGCTCCCTATATCATAGATAAGAATAGTATACTGGAGAAACCTATATCACTTTATACATTATTTATTGTCTGTGCTTATATTCTATTTGTTTACCTACTTACCAGAGGACTAAGGAGTATAATAAGTATTACAGGATACTTTACAGTTTTAAATTCTGTAATATGGAATCTCTATTTGCTGAGGAAATTTATAAAATTGTTGTGTAGTGATGAACTGACGTTGTATTGTTTTAATATGACAGTAGCGAACTGATAATTTTTATTTGTGTACTAAGATTTGTTTGATATGAATAAAATTGAAATCAGATGTGATTTAAAAAGGACAAAAAGTCAGGAACCAACGACCCCTTATAACTGGGATGTAGTGTCATCTACCTTTGGCAGTATACCCACGTACGAGGATTTTTTTTGTAATAATTTGTTGACAAACTTACCATGTATTATAAAAAATGTAACTGTTAATTGGGAGTGTTCTTCAACCTGGGTTAAAGAAGATAAAATAAATTATGATTACATTATAGATAAGTATGGTGATATGGAGGCTCCTGTCGCTGACTGTGATAATATAACATTTAATTCACAATGTAAAAATGATATGCGAGTTTCCAGTTATGTGGAATATTTAAAGAAACCTGATAAATCAAAGCTTTTGTATTTGAAAGATTGGCATTTAAGAAAATTAAAACCAGAAGATAAATTCTATGAAATACCTGAAGTCTTTGCTTCAGATTGGCTTAATGAATACGCACAAGACAAACAAGAAGATGATTTCATGTTTGTGTATATCGGACCCAAGAATTCATGGTATGTTTATAAATCTTATACAATAGTACTAAATAAAATGTGGTTCAATATCACATCAAACAAAAAAAAGGGTTATTATAATATGTGAAGTACAGTATGGCTGCTGTGTCACAGTGTATACTTGTGACTTATAAGTTCACAGGTGAATTTATTTTGAATTGAATTATGTAACTTCTGGTCATCATTATTTTTATTTTGTACTGTACATCAGTATACAAAGTACAGTGATTGATGAAGATCATGATGGATATTCTCGTAATTAGTATAAAGTGATTTACTTCCACATTTATTATATGTATGACTAAGGAGTGAAATACATTCCCGGTGTCTGTGTTCCCATCGTCTTATAACTTGGGAGTCTTCAAGAGTAGAGTGAACAGGTATCTAGTGGGTAAGCATTTTTAACATGCACATAAACAAGCATGATAAAACATTGTCGGCCTTATCGTCACTTGCCATCAATTGAGATTGAGGTCTATTAAAAAAAAATTACAGTCGCTATTTTTTGTGGCTTAAGATAGTACCATGCTCAATCTAGAGAAGTATTGGCTTTCAAGCGCAGCTGCTAGAATGCACTACTAGATGCTTAGTGTTTGATTTACAACTTGACAATAGTAGCTAACTATGTTGTCATTAGAATAAAGACTTCTGCCAGGTTATGGATTAATGAAATGTTTTGAAAAATTAACTCACTGAAGGATTATAACCTATATCAATGAATGTAGGGTCCAACTACAACTGAGCCGTCATTGCTTTAATTTTTCTTATAAAATCTTTTAAAATAAAATACATATAAGTGTATGTATGTAAGTCCTTATGTAGCAAAAATTATACTGAATTTCAGGACTCCACTTCATGCTGACGTGTATTCATCATACAGTTGGTCCGTGAATGTGGTGGGCAGAAAAAAGTGGATTTTATTTCCTCCTGGAGAAGAAGAGAAACTAAAAGACTCACTAGGAAACATACCATTGATATTTGATTCACCTATGTCATGTAATGTACAATTTTTTGAAATAATACAAGAGAAAGGAGATGCTATATTTGTTCCCTCAGGGTGGTATCATCAGGTCACAAATCAAGAAGACACCATTTCTGTCAACCACAATTGGGTCAATGCTTGTAACATTGATATTGTGTGGAAAGGATTAGTAAAGACTTTAGTATCCGTTGAACAGGAAATAAGTGAATTTATAGGCACACCTGAATTCCCTTCGCAATGTCAACTTATACTGAAAAGTTTATTTGGTATGGATTTTTCATCATTCACAAATTTCCTGTGTTATATGGGACATAAACGTTTATCACAATTGCAGATAGGATATGGATCTGGATTGGATAAATACAGTTTGGGTATTAATCAAATCAAATTTGATTTAATAAATATATTGAACGTAATGAACTTAGTATCTAGACACCCTTTAACAGAAAATAAAGATTTTTATTTATCAATAGAATATGATTTTGTTGATATTAAAACTTCAATCACCAAGGCTATGACATAATTATTTAAATATATATTAGCTTTTTACAATAAAGACTTTTTATATGCATACACATGTCCATTTGTTACTAAGTTAGTAAGTTCAGTTTTGTTATATCCCAATTCCTTTAGTATTTCAATTGTATGTTGTCCTGGTTTTGGTGGATTGTTATTATTTACAGATACACCAGGTGTTCGAGACAATTTGGGGGCAGGTGTAGGTATAATTAAATTGTCTTTATCTCTAAAGTATGAAGACCCTGATGAATAATACTTATACTTGTCAACGTTATCAAATTCTAACACAGGAGTTACACATGCATCAACATTTTCGAACACCTGACACCATTCTTCTTGAGTCTTTGTTAGGAATATCTTTTGAAATGTTTTTTTACTGTTTTCCACATCTCCTGTTTGCGGATATTCAGATTCATGTAAGTTTAGTCCTTTAATAAAATTTGAATAGAACTGTGGCTCTAATGCACCAACCGCCATAAATTTACCATCTTTTGTCTCATAGGTATGATAAAATGCATAACCACCATCTAAAACATTATTTCCTGCTGGTCCCATCCAAATTGGTAAATTTCTAGACTTAAACAACCATGTAGCTATGTATGAAACGCCTTCAGTCATACTATTGTCAATTACCTGCCCTTTTCCTGACTTACTTCTTTCAAAGAGAGCTAAAACGATACCAAGTGCACAAAGTAAACTGCCACCTGCAAAATCTGCAATAAAATTTACTGGTGGGGTTGGTGGCTGGTTGCCTTTTCTTAAAAGTGAAAGTACCCCGGACATTGCTACGTAATTGATATCATGTCCAGCCATAGTTCTATACAAACTATTTTGGCCATATCCTGTCAATCTTGCATAAATTAAACGAGAGTTTTCCTTTAGTAGTTCTCCTGGACCTAGTCGCATTTTTTCCAAAACTCCGGGACGAAATGTATCGAGAAGGACATCTGAGGCCAAGCAAAGTTTTTTTACAACATCCACTCCTTCTTTAGTTTTGAGATTCACTGATAATACTCTTTTACCATTAGACATGATATCGAAAGGCGGAGGCTCAATCTGTAATCAAAAATGATTTATATTATGTATAACCTTTTTATTGATAAAATTAGCTGATATCCGTAACTTCATCTTGGTCTTATTATCTCGACAATTTATTTTATGTACAAACGAAAAATGTCACTACACCGCTTGCTCCACTTGTAATACATCATTGAACGCATAGTGCTTATAAAAATTTTAGTTTGTTAAACTTAAATAACCCTATATTAAATGAAGCTTTATTTCTATACATATATGTATATTTAGATAAGGAGCAAGTATCCAAGAACTAAAAAAAAATGCTATGCACATAACAGTAGACCTATATAATTTTATGTATTGACTGAAATGACCTTTTTATATCATTATAATATTACTTCACTTCAACTCCTGATACCCTTTGTAATAATAATAAATGTGTAAATAAAGTAAATGTGCAAAGGGTGGAAAACTCATTGTCACCAACATATTGTGAATATTTTGTTTATTTCTCAAGGAAAATAACTTGAAAGTAATAACTCAACATTTTTAAAACATTAAATTGTTTCGTATTATAGTAGGTAGTTTAAAAACGCTAAATAAAAAAAGACTAGATAACGTGGACTTCAATCTAGCTAGTTTTTATAAATTTCGCTTTCTAAAAGATTAAACAATGCGTTGTGGTAAAGAGAATTTTTCAATAGCTTAACATTTATATACATTTTGAATTGTCTGCAATTTTAATGTTTTACTAAAACGTTCAGAAGATTACAAATTTTGTAACTTAAAGACGTGAATTTGTTTTGAAATTTTAATTAAAGTGACTGTATATGTATCCTAAAGATAAATTATCTCATACGCCTAAGCCTAGTTTTGACTCCCCGGAGCTAGCAAGATACAGTAACACTGTAAATGTTCACTCACTAGCTCAACACATAAATGCACACACCCACGTTACATTAGGTGCATTAGGGTACATTAGGTGAAAGGATTTCATTTTTTCCCCTTGTTTTTCGAACTTGTTTAGTTTAGCCAAGTTGACAGGTATAAATACATGTTTGAGTTCGCGAGGCACACATGCAGTGCCTGGTGAAGTTGCGTGTCTCACTAACTCGTATATGTTTGATTAATCTCTTGCATCCAAGGTTGCCAAGTGGTTGAGCACCATAAGCACTCGCCCCATTAGTTTGGTGAAGCTGTGAAATCCCATCAGGCCAGTACGAAAAAAGTGCGTGCGTACAAATTACACATGTCGGAAGTGAAACTTCTTTGGCGAACTAATTTATAAGTCTTGTTTATATTTATACAAATCTAAAACTTTAGATTTCCGAGACTTGAAAAATAGATGAAAAATGCCTGCAACTGCAAATGACGTCACTTCCGTTGCATACCTGCGTGACGTTACATCTGTAAAATTTTTACCCTCATGCGCCTAAAGAAGTTTCATTTCAAAAACAATATCTTATACTATCATTAAACATTTTAAGTGAAAATCCGTTATTTAACACTCGGTTACATAATTATCCACATAAAGACTAGCTAGCAATGCAACAATTTTTAAAGAGTTTAACATGTGTAACATCTTTATTTAATTTCTGAATAATCGTTCATAGAGAAACGTTGTAGAAAAAGTTTTCTTACTTGTAAGCATGGACAGAATAGTTTAGTATAATAAGTCGATGCTTGTAAGTTCATTAAATGTTTACATAATGTCTATTTTAGACAGCAAAATAAAAACAAATTATTTGTTTAAACACTTTTACTATTGAGTAATTAACAAATATTTTGATATCTATATTGTGCGTATATAAAGCATAGCGAGTATATAACGCACTATATTTTCTAGTATAGGTGCCATATACCTACCCTTTGTACAACAGTAACGCTAGCGCCGAAATCTGCCAATATTGTTCCACATAGTGGTCCGGGTGCTAAGCCCATAAATTCAATGACCTTGATGCCCTTTAGCGCCATATTACCTGAAACATTTTCTCATTGTATTCATTAAATTTATAATTATATTTAGTTATTTCCTTGATATATACATTTTAATTGTTACTATAACGTTCACAAGAGATTGTTAACCGCTAGGCATTTATGGGGTAATAGTTTTATCGCCTTTAAAATTTTTCATTAATAGTAATGTGTTAACGTAGATATCTTTTATTACTTTATTTGTTACGTGTATTATTCCTTATACTTATATATTTTATATCATATACAATCGCTCTTGGGACAAGTTGTATATTATTTACAATTATATTTTTATGCTTTGTTGTAAAATCTAAATTCTACGACAAACCAAATAACATTTTCTTACAGTCTTATATATTTACATTTCTAAGCGCATATAACATTAATGACGATGATTAATTTTCATATTATGGCAGAAATATTTGAATATGTTAAATACTTTAGATGCCGATACAAAAAAAAAGATTTGCAATGTTCGACAATTTATATACATCTACCTTTGATATCTATTATGACTTAAAAGGTATACTGATACATAATACGTTCGTAGATTATAAATTTTGTAAGAATTTTTTTACCATACAATGAAATAAACTCTTTGTATTTTTAATTAATGTACATTTCCATTAATATTATGCATGACATTTGTGACTTGTGGCTTATTAAAATAAAAGACCGAAATTTATCATTATAATGCGTGCGCGGCACTTCCTTTCACGCCAACGTCTGTCAACGTAATGCGGGGAGCGGGTGTCGCAGGCGCACATATTTAATTATAATATCAAATACTAAAAATTCTTGATGTACTGAATACGAATATGAATTTGATTACATACAAATATACGACGTTAAAATAGTGTTTAGGAGAGATTCCGTGTCTTTCGTAATTAGTCGAAACCACAGATTATTTTTCAAATATTTAAAACAATATTTTCTTCTGTAAGTATATAACTTATTAGACACGAACGACGTGAGTAATTTCATCGAACTCATCATATTAGAAAAGAAACAAAAACAAGTCAAGAAACATCAGTATCAAAAGTGAAAAAGTCACAGCTCGCCCAAATTAAAAACGGATAGTTGAGAATCCCATTTTTTTTTATCTGATGATGCTTCCCAACCATTTGAACTATACCTAGGTATTTAGCAACGAATTTGCGCAGCCGCAAAATGTTTATATTTTAGGGCAACATGTGATTTTATTTTTCGGTATATGAAACAATCGAATATGAATTAAAATATATTACTGAATATAGTAAACACGTTAAATTATGTTGGAAACTGGCTCAAGTGCAGCTGTCGCAAAATACGTATAGGTTTTTTGTTACAGTTCTTCAGTTGGAGAATAGATTTAACATGTACATATAGCGTAGTATATGTTCTAAGCAAACGGGTATCAGAAAATGCTCTACCATCATCCTATGCACTTTCTTCCGGACCTTCTATATCGAGAGTTCAGCTAGTTTTTAAATTCAAACTTATGTTGATGGACGCGGTAACCGAATATGGTACTGCTCTTTTCATTTATTACTACGCTGTCACAATATAGCCCTTAATATAATTTTTTGTATTATGTATCAAAGCGGAGGTCGTGTTTTTGTTGTAGTTAAAAAAAAATCTTTCATGTGAAGAACGTTTTTTTCTGGAATTATTGTGCGTTTTCTTTTATTTTTAAAATAATGTTATTATCCCTTAACCCTATAGAGTAACAAACCTGGTAATTGTAAGTGGTTTCATAATTCTATGCTTAACCCCTACAATCCGTTTAATAATTTTAAATTGCCTTTGTTTATTTTTGTCATTAATACTTGATCCCTATAGAACAAGCGTAATTATATGTAGCTTAAAAATAGTGCACTGCAGGTCCTCTGTTTGCCGGTAATAATGACAAAATCGGTTTACCTTTTTCGCATATTAACCGGGGCAAACAACGAAGATTACAATTCTATTTGTATGTGGAGATTCATGGAAGAAAGAGAAGAGATTACTAAAACAACAATTTTTTTTTCCGTGGTGTGGAATATTCAAAATGATAAGTTTAGATTACCATGGAGAAATGGCTTTAACAGCTGGCAAAACAAAGAAATTGTTATCTAAGGTAACATTTTAAAGGTTTTTAATAATTTAGCAAACGAGTAGTAGAAAGTTAAAACTTTTTGTAGCACACGAGTTCGTGCAGTAGTTATAAAAAAATATATAAATTCGTAATTAAGGATAATTTATCCTTCGATGTGACCTTGAAGGGAGTCATGTTTTTATCCTTTTAAATTAAATTCGAAATTAACAGTATTAGAACGAATAGTAATATATTTACTAACTGGAAACCCAAAAGTATAAAACAAAGGTCTTATTACAATAAATGTGTTCTGTTTACACCGATTAAAAAGTCTGCATATATTTATCTCGTAAGACATTCCAATCTTAATTTTAAATAATCATTTCAGATGACTAGTCTACCTTTACAAAACCAACTGGCATCTGCACTCACGAATATTTGAACAAAAAAAACTAACTTTTTGAAATAAGAATTCACCTTCGTAATCTATACGTTAATCGTTTTATTAATAACGTAATGGGACTCAAACTAGAGGTTTTTATACCTAGAACTAGCGTTAGTTCTATGAGTCCAAAGTTTAGATAGGTAATTGCATATATACAAATGTGCTCTGTGGGTAATTAGGTATTCAACGAACATTTCTTGTCATGTCCACAGATTAGTAAGTGGGTATAAGCAACAGGGTTGCACATTTATTCAAAACTAACACACAGATTTATCGGGTATGTATATTCAATATTATATTCATACCATACCGTTTGCTTCAGCTATATCCATTTTGGAGGGTTTTGGAACTGTTCTTTACTGCTTACAGTTGGACTTTTTAACTTATGAAACGTAGTCCGGTGAAGCTGTAAAGACCTTGCCAGGTCAATAGCATAGTCAGTTCGAAAAAAAAAAAAAAACTTATGAAATGGTTCTTACCACTATCCTCCATAAACTATAGGTACACACGGCAATAGTATTCAGAAAATTAAAGTAACATGCCCCAATAAAATATAACTCTTAATGGTCTAATAAGTAAAACAATAAACGCACTAATCAAGTTGGTGCTGCTGTATTATATATTCTTATTTATTAATTAACTAATGTTAAAGTTTTAATACTAGGCATAATTTTTTTTAAAATATAATATTCGTAATCTATCCCATATAAATAAAGTGATAGAAGTCTGCCATTGTGCGCGTATTACTTAAAAAGTATTGGATAGATTTCGATTAAATATTTTATGTTTTACTTCTAAAGGTAAAACACTTGATCCTTATCTAAAAAAGTCACGATATCTTTATTTAATATAAAGTTTTAAGAGACTATGATTATTATAAGTACTTTCGCGTTCCGAGATGTGAAAGCGAACCGCAGGAGAAAGGAAGTAAACGGATGTAATTATTGACAAAGATAGTAATTGTTGTAAGCAAAGTATAATTTCACTCAGATTTTTAAAATGTTTTTTCTCTATACATAATATATATATTTTAAGGTAATACACAAGGCAAAGGAAGTCGCGAAAAATCAGCTAGTTAAAAGTAAAAGTCCATTTCTTCACTGGTGTTTTACAAACTTCACATAAATTGCACAACAACCCGGCACGAATATTTGGTCAGGTGGTTAGAGGTCTGTGTGATAGTTGGGCAAATAATACGATCTAAAGAATTAAAGTGCTTGCATCCTGTGACCTTAAAAAATCTTTAAAAAAGAAATATAACCTAAAAACAAATTGTTTATTTATATAATCGCAGAGTTGAACAATTTTATTTATGATAATGAATACACCAATATTGAGATTAATGTGCAGCAGCTTCAATAAACTAAAGTTAGTATCCTTTAAAGGCACTATGCTATAGTTATTAAAAAAAGTAGATATGTTATACTTTTTACATTTCCAGAATTGAGGATGTTGCTACTAGATCAATAAGTTATTACCGACCTCCTCGGTATCGTCCTCCTTATTGGCATATGCAGAAGGAAAGAGTAGTAAGTTATTAGTGTCTTACATTTTAAACGAATTAAATTAAAGTCCCTGTTAATTCTTATTTTCATTTGACAGTTAAACGAAGAGTACCTAACGCAAGATAATCGTCAGTTTATCGAAGAAGTAATGCAGGATAAACTTCAGTCACAGACTTTATTAGAGTCACCATTATCACAAACTTATCATAACCAAGCAACCCAATGGAACCCATCAATGAGACGTGTGGGACTTATAGCACGTAAAATTGGAAATTATCCTTTATGGAACAGAGATGGAAAAAAAGTGCAGACAACATTACTTCAGGTCTATTTTTACACTTTATAGAAAAATGTTTATGTTATTAAATGGCGCTTTCATTGACCAAATGAAACAAAACAATGCGAGCACTGTTACTTCACATCAGTGTTTCTATAAGAGGGTGGTGCTTGAGGATGGCTCCACCACCTGTCAAATATTTGTTGGTATACTTGGAAAATAATCAGATGTTACATAAAAAATGTCTTGTTTTAAGATTTTATACCAATGATATCATACCATATGATATGTAACTATAAATTTTGCAATATAGATAAAGGTTATTGTTAAGAAAGTTTTTTGTAGGTGGTAGAGCCACGCTCAAGCTATTGCAGGATATATTATAACACATAATAAAACTTGTTATTCGTTTTGCCAATATTTTTCACAGTAATTTATCAGCACAATAGTATTATATGTTTGTTTGTTGTCTAGGTATAGTAATGTTTGAACGGTTCGACAAGTGCCAATGGAATTTAGCCATTCAGTAATTTTGTAGGTGGTAGAGCCACACTGAAGCTATTACTGGTTTCAGCATGAATGGGTTGGCTCACTCAGGGTAGTACCACCCTCTCACAGAAAACCAACATGAAGTTGATTACTTAACATCAGGTGATCCACCTGTCCGTTTGCCTCCTATGACATATAAAAAAAAGATAAATATGTTTACTTTATATTTATGTATGAAGTAAAATATTAAGTTTCATGTGCATAATTCAGAAATCAGGTTTTAGAATCTTGAAGTCTACCTACACTTATACATAACTTGATGCTTAACAGACAAGCCTTTAAATTGTCTTTAAAAGAAATGTTAACACATATCTAGATAAACTTGAAAGTAAAATTTACTAGATATAAGACTTTATCTCAATTATTGTAACCATTTCAGAGAAATCAATTATATGTTATCTAACTGTGGTTTGGATTTTGTGTAAAATATGCACGTAATTATTTATTACAAATGTACATTTTAAATTACTGAGGTTGTTGACTAGTGCTGTGTTAATAATTCATCGTTGTACTTGCATTATCTATGACAATTTTACCGACCCTCCCGATGAAATAACGGCAGTGAACGATCAGTACCAGCCTGTCTCTCTAAACAGAGTGTGCTCACGCCCACGCCCGCGTAACCACAGATCACGCCGCCGTGATCTGGGGGTAAATTTCGCTCCCGCACACCAGACTAGGCCCCCCTCGGCAGCAGCTCAAGCCTAGGTCCGTTCCCTCGGCGTGGAGCCCTTGAGTATGCTGCTCGCGCGATACAGTGACACAAAATCTTACATCACTGCGACAACATTACACATATCACCTCCACACACGTGCACGCATACACGCTTACACATGCAGGTGGAAGGGTTTTATTTTTTCCCTTATCAAACTGAAATAGTTTAGAATATTATCCGATACGAAATATATATATAAGGGTTGTTGAGGTATGTATGCTTGGTACACATATATGTTTCAACAACTCATATATGTATGAATAGTTAGCTTAGCTTAGGTTAGCTCAGATAGGTCGCGAATCGCTTGTATCAGGCAACAGCCAAAGCCGAGGTGTGCCGCACACCCTTGAGCTAGTTGTCAAAGTAAAATCGGCTGAGTGCCTTAAGCGCTCGCCTTAGTAGTCCGGTGAAGCTGTTAAGACCTTGCTTGGTCAATAGCGTAGTCAGTTCGAAAAAAAAAAAAAATCTATGACAATGTATGAAACACAGTTATATAGAATATTGCAGAAGCGATGTGTGTTGTGTTTATTTGTTCTTTAAAATAATGAAAATACTTTTCTTGGTATTTACATTTTCATCACAATTGTAATTATTTATAAATGTATAATATGACAGTTTCTCAGTAAAATTGGTGGCCAATTAAGTGTAAAAATTTATTGTTAAGTTGTAAGTGTAAGTTGTAAGTGTAAAAATTGTAAAAGTTGATATATTTCAGTGTAATACATTTTGCAAAATTTATGCAATGTCATTGCAATATATTTTTCAGGTTGTTGACAATCATGTCATAAAATACATACCACCTGAAGAATTCAAGCCAATGATAACAAAGATGAAATGGACAGAGAAACAGAAAATGGGATGCTTATTGGTTGGGTCAGAAAACGTTGATCCCAGCACAGTTACTAGGGACTATTGTGGTTTATTCAACAGTGTGGGAATGTTACCTAAACGTCATTTATGCAGATTCGTTGTATCACCTCAAGCCATGCTACCCACTGGCACACCTCTATTTGCTACACATTTTAGGGTCGGGGATCATATTGACATTCGCGCTAAAACGTTAGTACCCTATTTTTAATCATATAATGTCTTAGAGTGAGGCCTGTGATTTCATTCACATGAAATGCTTTTGATGCTTATTGACTAATACTTTTACTTTAAAAACTAGGTGACATTTTTCTATTTCTTATTTTGTTCGCATTTATGAAAAGTCATGTGTGCGTAAACCTTTTCAAAAGTAATCAGTCTATATTCTCATTTATGTTATTATCTATACATATAATAAGAAATCTAATAAAACTGTATTTTTTTATTTTCGTGAAAAAAATTGTTGCAGGTGTCTAGAAATCAGTATTAGAATACATTTCAATCATTTTTTAAAATCTGTCTGTCTGTCCATTTGTATGAACACGCATCACTGCTAAAATACTGGGTTCACAATAAAACCTCACCAAGAAAATCATATAGTATTTCCTCGAGAGCAACTTAGTGTTTGTTTCATTAAAATCGGTCCACTCTATCAAAAGTTATTGTAATTTGAATGAGGGCTCGAGTTAAATATGAGAGAAGAGTAGTAATCTATGCTACTAATAATACAAAGCTGGAGGGATTTTGTTTGGTTGAACGCGCTAATCGCTAACTACTGGTCCGACTTGAACAATTATTTCAGTGTTCGATTGCTCATTTATCGAGAAAATCTATATATTATCACGTTATGACCAATAGGAGCGGAGCACATATGAAGAATGTTTCAAAATCGTTTTTTGTTTTCCTTTTGAGAACTTCCGCTCGCTGTGTGTTAACGTTAGCTCATAGTGACTATTTCACGCGGACGAAGTCGCGGGCAGAAGCTAGTAGTATATAATAACCTGAAAACTACTTTTAAATTGATTTGTGATTTTATTTTTTTAGTAACTGGTTGTTTTGTTAATCATATTATAAGAAATTTGTTGTCTTATTCCACTACATTATAATATATATATTAGGTCATTATCTATGAAATTGCCGTTTTGTATGAAAAAATTTAAACGATTTTTTTTCATGTATTTTTTATTTGTATTAATCGAAAGAATCACCCATGCAATCAATGCATCTTTGCCAACGCAGTGGCAGTTTATTGATGCCCTTCTTAAAGAAATCAGCTGGACGGGAGGAAACAAATTCTTCAAAGGCATTTTGTACTGCTTCTCGGGTATTGAATTTTTTTCCCGCCAAGGAGTTATCCAAATTCTGGAAAAATTAGTAGTGTGTAGGCGCAAGGTCTGGTGAGTAGGGCGGATGATGGAGAACTTCCAACCCCAGTTCTTGCAACTTGGAGACCGTCTACTGTGCAGTATGAGGTCGCGCGTTGTCGTGCAAGAGCAGCGCAGACGAGCGATTGACCAATGCTTGTTGGAGATGTACCAGCTTCTCCATCATTGTGTTCATTTCTTCACAGTACACATCTGCAGTAATGTTCACCCCGTTTGGTAAGAAGTTGTGATGAATCACACCGGCGCTAGACCACCGAACAGTGACCATCACTTTTCTACGGATAAGTTAAGGGCATTGGTTAGGTGCTAAACCAGGATCCAACCAACTTGCTGAGCACTTGCGGTTATCAAACAGAATCCATTTTTCATCGCAGGTGACAATGTGGTTCAAAATTCCTTCATTTGTGTGTCTGTTGAGCAGTGCAAGGCACGTCTCGATGCGTACTTCGCGCTGGCGATCGTTGAGTTCGTGGGTACCCATTTGTCAAGCTTTTTTACCTTGCCAATTTGACGCAAATGGACCAATATTGTGTTTGACGCTAACGTCGAAAGCTGCTGCTAATTCAGCCGTAGATTGTGTATCACCAGCTTCCACAATCGCCTTTAATTCGTCATTGTCGATCAAAGTCTTCGGACGACCGCGAGGTTCATTTTTCAGGTCGAAATTCCTAGAACGGAAGCGAGCAAACCCATAACAAGTGGTGCGTTGGTTTGTAGTTTTAGCTCCGTAAACGTTCTTGATGTCGCGTGCCGCTTGTGCCGTGTTGCTGCCACGACGGTACTCATATTCCATAATTACTCGAATGTTTAACGTATCCATGATGACAAAAAAGATTGAAATGCGATGAAAATGTAACACTAATAAATAAACAAATGACTACTTTGGAAGGAGAATTCCATGTTTTTAAAATAAAATTAATTTGAAATTAGAATTCTTAGCCAAACAAAAATTACTTTGATTTGAAATGGCCAGTTCTGCATAACGGCAATTTCATAGGTAAAGACCTTAGGTACAGATATGTATGTTAGTTATACTCTGAGTTACCAAGCTATGTTGGGCATTCTCAAATAAATATGACCTACAGCCCTGCAAATTACTTATAGATGTTTTTGTATAAGGTTGTTTTTTTATATTCATTTTTTTAATATTAAACATATTGTTATAGAATGGATCGAGGTTTCCAAGGTGTAATGAAGAGATGGGGTTTTAGTGGTATGCCTGCATCTCATGGTGTAACTAAAACCCATAGAAGACCTGGAAATATTGGTGGCGGTGGAGAAAAGGCTCGAGTTTGGCCTGGCACTAAAATGCCTGGACATATGGGTAACAGGTAAAAAAATATAATTTTTTTTTTCTATTTAAGCTAGCACTGGTTTGCACATATATTGCAACTCAGGAAACTTAATATGCTAATACTAGAAATAAGACATGAAAATAAAGTTTTAGAAACTCGCTACATAAATAACTGATAAAAGATCTTAACTTTTGTGGTGGCAATTAACCATGCAAGCACTAAAAGATGCCTTACTACAATGTAAATCTTCATAATTTTTCTGTTCAAAATATCAAGGTAAATGCGATATAGGTTCTATTTGCTCATTAAAAAATTAGGGTGCAGACGTTACTTCGTACTTCCGCTTGGAATTGTTTGGCCGCTGTCAAGTCAATGTAACAGAAAATGATTGTTGAACAATTAAAAGTAATTAAAGTTCGTCATTAGTCAGTAGTTGAACTCAATGTTGGTGGATGGTTGAACCTGTCGTCGATTAACACTGTATCTATACGTAAAATATTAAAAAAAATCGACATGATAAAAAAGTAATACAAAATATAAAAAAGAAATGTATAAGTAATTTAAAATATGTTGCAGTTTCACGTGTAACGACTACAATCGATTACAGGACTATAATCGGTTACACAGCTGCTTCACGGAGCACCTTTAGATTGTGTTGTTTCACAACCTTTTTCGTAAATTTTCGATGTGTGAAGTTAACATCCACCCTAATTTTTAATTATGTATTTCCGCAAAATACACCTTGATCAATGAATGTGTTTGCTCAAATTTTACTTAACGTATTTGGCATATCACTTTTAAAGTTAGTTTTAGCATGTAAGCACGTAAATGCTGTTAGTTTCGCGTCAAAAATTGGTAAGCTAGATAGCTAAGAATTTTGAGTCATTTATAAGTATTTACAAAAAAAGTATGACAAATAATTTAATTGAACGTTTAATTAATTGTGGATCTCTCTTTTTAATAACTAGTTTTGTATATTGTATAGAGTTCGGTTGGTTCTCTTTTCTTTAGTGTTTTGTAGGAAATGTTAAACCAAATATAATAAAACTTCAACTATGGAAACCATGACGATTCCGGCGCAATATTAGATGCCCCACTTGGTCCACCACTTTCTCAGAAATAACATTGAACATGAGAACATGAGCCATCTGTGATCACAAGCAGAACAATGTTGTATTTGTGGAAGTCTAAAGTTGAGGAAGCATATTGTTACGTGTGTAGCTAGGAAAACAATGAAAAACCAACTGTAATATTTGATTTTGATATCTGATAAGTTATATTATTGATATTATGATTTGAATATTATTTTAGATGGCGAACATTACGAGGACTAAAAATTCTTCGAATTAATACAAAACATAATGTTATTTGGACATTAGGAGTTGCTATCCCAGGTGAAACAGGTGCAATGTGTTATTTGTATGACACAATTCTTCCTTTGAAAAAACATAAGACAGCACCACCATTCCCGACACACCCTCCAGCAGATGATTTACCTTTTGAATATTTTGATGAAAGTGTACATCAGTTTGAGAATTCGTCTATAGCCTTTGAAGAATCTTAGAATAAAATATTTAAAGATTTATTATAGTTTTATTTTTAGTACTTACGCACTGCCTTGTCATATAATTGATGTAATAAACTATCGAATTCTCAATATCTAATCTGATAGTTAGTTTCCGTAATAAAAAACGTAATTTACAAAGCAAAAAAGAGGAGTAACATGTAGCATAGAAGATTTTTATGATTTAAAAAATACAATCCCATTGGTTCAATTTGTTTTCAATTGATGAGTGTTCAAACAGAAAATTTACAATTTTTATTATATACCAGCAATAGCGCTTTTTTTTTCGAACTGCCTACGCTATTCATCTAGCAAGGTCTTAACAGCTTCACCGGGCTATTAAGGCACTCAGCCGATTTTATTGTAAGCAATATTAATAAATTAAACTCCCGATATTCCCGTAATTCTTACGAAGCGATTTGCTTCCACATTCATTATACGTACGGCTAAGGAGTGGAATTCACTCCCGGCGTCTGTCTTCCCGTCATCTTATAACTTGGAAGTCTTCAAGAGTAGAGTGAACAGGCATCTAGTGGGTAAGCGCGTTACATCGTCGGCCTCATCGTCACTTACCATCAGGTAAGATTGTGGCCAAGCGCGTACCTGTTGAACATAAAAAAAAGTCTTAAAGAAACGATATGATTTCACTAAAAGCCTATTTCTACCCCTTCCTATTTTTATTTCCAGATTACGAAGTTTCACTTCTTCCGAGCGGAGGGACTCCACGCACAATTTTTTTTACGTGGGGAAATCCCTTATGGTTACTCCACCCTTTTTTTTTGTCAAAGGCGGCAAATGAACAGGTGTGTCACCTGATGTTAAGTGATCACCACCGTCCATAGACACTAGCAACACTAGGCGAGTCGCAAGTGCGTTGCCAGCCTGTGTATGGGGGAGGGGGAGGGAAAGGAAAAAGGGGAAGGGAAAGGGGGAAAGGAGGTGGGCCTCCGGCGCTCTCACTGGCCGAACGAAACGCAACAATGCAAGCATAGTTACTTCACGTCGGTATTCTGTGAGAGGGTGGTACTGTCCCGGACGAGCCGACCCATTAATGCTGAAACTAGTTATAGCTACAGCGTGACTCTACCACCTTCTCGGGGGAGAGGGTGGGTTATTCCGACTCGCACCGACTAAAACTTCACGGTGTACGTCTTCCGCAATAGTTGGGGCAGCACGAGATCTGTATAGACTTCATCGTGCCGGTCCAGCAGCAAAAACGCCGCTGCCGGGCCCCGTCTTGTTAGAAGACAGTCGTGTAAACACCGGCCGTCTCCTCCGACCGCCGGACCTGTGCAATGGGAAGATGGGCCCCCGACCTCAAACTGACGCTTCCTCCTGCCCGTCCTCCGTTTGCGGAGACAGTCACTTTGAGGGTCTTACTCACGGAGCCTCTCCGCCGCCTCCTTCTGCGAGACGACTTCCTCGCAGGAGGCCATAGCATGGCATGAGAGATCCTGTCCTACTGCCGGAGCCAACGTGTGACGCTATTCCTCCCAAGCAGCACACTCAGATAGAATGTGCTGTACGGTATCCGGGTCAACGTCGCACTGATGGCATACGGCGGTCGGCTCCCTGCGTGTCATCCGGTGCAGGTACCAACCGAAGCACCCATGCCCGGTCAGTACCTGCACCAGACGGAACGTCAGGGAGCCCCATCCCCTCTGGTATCATTCCGGCAGGACTGGACGGATGGCAAGCACGGCCGCCTCTATCTCCTATATATCATCGGGAGGTTTATCCATTATTTCATCGGTAATGAGCAATCACACTCGACTACGTTAGTTTTCATTACCCTAGAAACTGTCAGAATGTTTAAAAATAGTCTAGATCACTCAAGTATAATGTAGCTTATTGGCAAAATTTTATATATTATTTTAATCAGATTAGCAGTTACAGAGACTACTAGCTTGTTTAAAAATACCGTTACGGCCGGTTAATAAAATGCCGCTTGCATCATTTATTTTATACAGACAACGTACCGTAACGATAACGTACAGACAAATAAAGTAAATTTTCAAAAAAAAGTATTAACCGACTTCAATATCAATCAAAAACCCATAAGGCACTAAAAAGCGGAAAATAAATAGTTTATCAAATTAACCAAATGAAATAAAACATATGAATATGTGTGCTACCTAAAGATGTACTGGAAGTCGGTACCAACCAAAATTTTTGTATTACAGAGACGCGAGATTGGACTTAAACTTTGTACTTATGTAGATGATATGATTTTCGGTTTGGTTGGCACCGACTTCCAATACATCTCTAGGTAGCACACATATTCATATGTTTTATTTAATTTGGTTAATTTGATAAACTATTTATTTTCCGCTTTTTAGTGCCTTATGGGTTTTTGATTGATATTGAAGTCGGTTAATACTTTTTTTTGAAAATTTACTTTATTTTTCCATTTTTAGTGTACATAAATATATTTTACTAGCAGTGCCCGCGAACTCCGTTCCGCCTTAAGTATATTAAAATATGCGCATTTTTGCGGTATGGTATCTATCGGTATGGTATGCGATATGGTTTCAATTGGTTGTACAATAAGTAACGTTTGGTACGAACGCAACCTTATCAATAATCCGCGATAGTTTCTACCACCAACTCGGCTACCATCGCTTCACACATAATACACCTTAAGTAATGTAATTACAATGCTTGCGTCATGTTGCAACACAGCAACGAACATAAGCACAATAGGCTCCTAAGAATTGAAGAGTTTTTTTTATAATATTGGTGGCAAACGAACATACGGGTCACCTGATGGTAAGTGATCACGGCCGCCCATGGACAATTGCGACACGAGAGGAAACACAGATGCGTTGCCGGCCCTTAAGAAAGGAGTAGGCTCGTTTCTTGAAAGTTTACTTACTTTGTCACGGATCCCATAATCAGAACCTAACCAAACTCTCATCAAACTACCCTTGAAGTACATCCTTTCCAATAAAAAATGAATCATCGAAATCGGTTAGCGTGATATTGAGTTATTCGTCTATTTGTCATGTACATACTTAATGCAAATTTAAAACTTATACGGTTTTGCATTGGATGCCGTTGTCGGAACTGGACCAAATTGAAATGGGACCACATGGGAAGCACCAGCTTTCAAATAAAAAAGAATAATCAAAATCGGTTCACCCAGTCCAAAGTTATGAGGTAACAAACATAAAAAATAAAATAAAAAATACAGTCGAATTGATAACCTCCTCCTTTTTTTGAAGTCGGTTAAAAAGAAATTAAGCGGCCTCACCATAACACAATTGTACTATAGCATCACTCATATTGTTTATATCATAGGAGGCAAACGGACAGGCCCGATGTTAAGTGGTCACTAGCAACACCAGGGGAGTCGCAAGTGCGTTGCCAGCCTGTGTTTGGGGGGAGCGGAGCGAGAAGGGAATGGAAGGGTTGCCTCCGGCACTCTCACTGACCGAACGAAACGCAACAAGGGAAGCACTACATCACATCGGTTTTCTGTGAGAGGGTTGTAGTACCCCGGGCGAGCCGACCCATTCTTGCTAAAACCAGTAATAGTTATTAGCTTCGGCGTGGCTCTACCATCTTACAATTCATAATGGAGTAGTCGCTATCCTCTGGAAAATTGCTTCATTGTTTCTTTTCGTATTATCATTACATATTATAAAACAAAGTCCTATGGCAAGTCTATCTGTTCGCGATAAACTTAAAAACTAATGAACGGATTTTCATCAGTAGATAAAGTAATTCATGAGGAAGGTAGGAGGGAGGTAGGTATATAATTTGTCAAGGCTTTTTTTATTATCAAGGCAGGACCTCGGCCACCGGGCCCGCAAGTTTCATATAAAACTTTGCCCGGCCTTTTTCTTCTTTTTTCGAATTGACTAAATCACTTTTTGGCCTGACGAGCCTTCACAAATTAACCGAGATTTCAGAATTTTCAGAAAGATTGGCCGTTTGGCCACTATTTCAAGGGTAGTAGTCGAAACACGACTTGAGCTGTAGCCTTGAATACATTAACGCGAATCGAGAAAAACGTACCATGCGATCTGTATAGTTTAGTGAAAGACTTATGCGTAACTTCATATAGTACCACACGTATGGGTGCATGTATTTTGGCTATGACCGACTAATCAAATAGAAAAAACAATCTCTGACAGTACCTATGTACCTTGTGTAATGATTTATAGTGAATGTAACGTCACAGTATCGCGCTAGCATCATACTGGAGGGATCCAATTTAAAATAGAAAGGGGGCCGCGGCAGAAGTCACTTTGACAGTCAGACCACGGCGGCGTGATGGGTGGATGGTTTAGCGAGTTGGTTGTGGGTGCGAGTACGCTCTGTTAAAGAGCTTTTTACTGTATATACGTTATTGGTCTGGCATGGCGGGCTTTTACAGCTTTACCGGACCTGTGGAGCGAGCACTTAAGACCCACCCTCAGCCACACGGTTACGAGCTCAATGGGGTCAAAATGACCGAGCCTCAGCTTGGACTGTTGTCTTGAATACAACTCCACGAATGTTATTAGTCATACCCGTATACATTAGTGCGCCTCACTAATGTGTACATGTATTTTGAATTTGCTGATGGATTGAATTTGATCCATCCAAATTCGGAAAATTAGAGAAAAATATAAAACACTTCCACTATATACCACGTATATCCACTGTGTGCACATATGCAGGCTGTTGTGTTGTTATGCTAGTGAGTGAAATGTTTCTAGTGTCGGTGTATCTCCCTAGCAGCATGCTCGAGGTCTCTGCTCCCGGAGATCAAACCTAGTTTTGCCCTGACAGCATCATGGCATGCTTTATATATCTTTGAATAAAGGAAATATATTTTTAGAGCCTTGTTGTATTGTGTTCCCATTGTCGATTCTTTGTTTTTTGTATCAATTTCACATAAAGGTGTAACAATTCAAATATTCCCTTTTTGACAGTAGTATGAATTAAGATATGTAACAGTTAGGTTCTAAAAATGGTAATGTTTATTTCACCATTATTCTTCTATTGTATTAGTTTTATTCTTATTAGTGTATTCTTGTTGAATAGGCATAAACAAAAAAACTTTATTACTGAATAGTCACCTTTATTATAAAACTTATAAACATAATATTATATAGTAAGAACTCATAATCTGATACAAGATCTAAATCAATTTGTAAATTTAATGTGTGTACTTATGATTTCATTTTTTAATGGTTATGATTGTAAATTAACAATACTTTAAAATGGAAATTATCATTTTTGATAATTATTTGGGACAAGATTATCACAGTATTTTTTGCGTTCATTAAATCTGGCAGGAGTTATTTATAATGACATAATTTCATGTTAACATTACAATAGATTCTTAACTTAAATTTACTGCTGTGCTGGAGGTTGGAATCCATAGCCCGGGTAAGACTGGGGAGCTACAGGAGGTGGTGCACCTGGTGCTGGTGCCCTAGCATAAGGGTATGGAGATGGAGGGTATTGTGATGGAGGATATCCTTGTTGATAAGCATGTGGTGGGTATGCACCACCAGCTGGAGCATAATTTTGAGGATTCTGAGCATAAGAAGTCTGTGGAGGTGGAGCTGTGGACACAGATGGTGCAGGACTTCCAGGCTGTGAGGATGGATTAGAGTAAGGTGGTTGAGTCACTGGAGTGTATGGAGATGGTTGTGTAGGAGGTGCATATTGCTGACCTTGTGGACCGGAAGCTGGAGGCCCAGAAGCTACAGTAGATGGGGGAGCACTGTTTCCTAGTGAACTAGAGTTGTAGGTTGGTGATTGTGCAGATGGAGATCCATAACCTGAGCTAGTTGGAATTTGGGTTGTGTAGCCACTAGGTGGAGGTTGTGGTGAGCGATTTGGTTGTGAAGTTGGCGTTGAACCATATGCAGATGTAGGAGTAGTATTAGAAAATGATTGAGACTGATATGGCTGAGGTTGTGATGGAGTGGAATTATATGTACTAACACCAACATTAGGATAATTTGCTCCCGATTGAGAAGATTGATAAACTGAATTTCCAGTATAAATAGGCTGAGAAGATCCACGAATAGGGTAAGGATTTCCAGCAGATGCGGGGCTTCCTGGTGGTGGCACATACGGCTGTTGCACAGATGATGGTGGATATCCAGATCCTGGATGAGTTGATGCAGGATAATTACTGGGTGTAGTTGTAATTGGAGGACCATAATTAGAGTTAGGAGGATATACTTGAGGCTGTTGAGATGGATTTGGTGGACCATAACCTTGGTTTGCTGGTCCATATCCGCCTTGTGGTGAGTAGACACCTGGTGCACCTTGATATTGCCCTTGATATTGATTCTGAGGATACGGTCGTTGACCATAAGATTGTGTTGGTCTTGTCGGTGTGGTTGATACGCCAGCGGGTGGCCTGTATTGTTGTTGAGAGCCACCAGGCACATCAACACCACTGGACGGTGGATTAGTAGGCGGTGCTTGAGAAACGTTGCCTGGGGCTAATTGTTGAGGAGGCTAAAAATTTAACAGCGTTATACATAAATTATTAACCAAAACCATATGATAAAAATTGTACTACTATAGTTACCGGTAAAAGATTCTGAATATTTTGATTAGCATCAGCTACCGAAGCCAAATACACTAAATTTCTGTGTAAAACTTGTTGGTATTGATGGCATTCCAAAAGCTGCCCTTTCGCTTGGTATTCTTGTATTGTTTGTATCAAATGAACATTCTCGTCTAACATTTTTTGTATCTGAGCTGGGCTTAGCGGAGGTCTATTGCCTCGAACAGCGAAAGCTACAGACATTATCTAAATACACTTCTTTTAGAATTATTACTATAGTAAAGCAAAATGCAATCAACCACACAGTTTACAAGACACAGAACAAAGAGTCAGTGTTACCAGTAGTGAAACTTACTATATTACTTATTATACTCTTTGGGTGAAACCCAAAAGCATTGACATATTTGATATCGAATATAGTTGAATATAAGAGTATTCTACTTATCTATTGATACCAATACTTTTGTATTTTTATTTAATACTTTTTTGTTATATAACACTTATTTATCTTTAAATATTAAATTTTATATCTATTTTGTCATATGTAACATTGTACTTTTACTTTACTAGATACTAATGGCAAAAGGTGAAATTTTTCTAAAGGGAAACCGTTTCATACAAAGGAGTCTGTGGTTAGGGGTGTTTGTTCTGTGTTACTATATTACTTATTATACTCTTTGGTTCTGTGTTTTTTTTTGTTATATTAGTTTTCGTCAGCATAGATAAGTTAATTCTAAATAATGTAATATTTGATTATTATCTTTTTAAAGCATGGCTTGCACATTTCTTTTAATTCTGACCTGTTTGTGCGTCTCATGGAGTCACCAAGAATTTATAAATATATGGGGTCCTGGATTATTGCCTGAGAAAATCGTGTTGCCGGCAAGATATTTTTTCGTCATTTTTAGTGCAATTGATTCAAAGTCGTAAGTTATGATTATCAATATAGCTTTTTAACCTCCTAACTTAGTTACATTATCAGTCCTATTTTGTTAAAAAAGTGATTGAGATTAATTTGCTATATAAAATATTTTCCTGTATATAAAAAAAGATTGAAGTTGTCAATCATGGTTATCTTTGTTGGTTTAAAATCCTTTTTACTTTCAAAGGTAACTGACTCTATAAATTCTTTGCTGTTTATGCTGTTGATAAAGTGATAAATATATTATTTTGATACACATTAATACCACCATGCTCGTCAACCGCTGCTGCTCATGTCTTTGTTTCGGAATTTTAACCTAACCAAACTGAGACAAAACTATTTGAGATACCCTACATTGATATAAGTTGATATGAATTTCCATCAGATAATTGCGAAATAAAGATAGGGCAAGCTGGCCGTGGGAGTCTGGTGTAGTGGCGTTAATATATATAATTTTGCAATATATTTGTATATACATTATGGATGTTAATTGTATTTTTTTAAACCTGATTCCAGATACACATCAGACCTAGCAAATGATTTTACTGTAGAAATTAATGGAAGATCTAAATATAGTAATAATTGTCGTGTTTGGGTTAACAAGTTGGACAGAAAGGATGGCAGCTTCATTGTGAGGTATAGAGTATATGAAACTTGTTATGATATGTCAATCAATATTTATTATAAAAGTAAACATGTTAAAGGGTCTCCTATGATATATAAAGGTGTGTACTTTTACTTAATAATTATGTTTAATATTTATCACAAACACCATTAACATTTCAATGCCACATCTATTTATTCCGCCACTAACTTGTTTCTATTCCATTAGTAACTATATTGTGGTAGCTACCATATAAGAAATAAGCGAAGATTATTGGAGAATTATCTATTTTCAAATGTTCTTTCTAAACTAGGAAAAAATTATTAAAATCGACCTAACATTATAGATCAAATTTTGGTACTATTTTTTTATTTGGTACTATGAAAATAGAACTATAGATTTCTCAGAATTCAAATTAGCTAATATGTAGCTGAATAATTAAGCAATCCTTTCCTAAGGATGGTATGACACTTAGAAGGGCCTTTTGACCACTTGCGAAGTATTCTGTCTGGTATTATTATATAAAAAAATATCGTTAACCATTTAATTTTACTTTGACATCCTATTTAGTGGAATTTTTAATTCACTACTTGCCTTATATTTATACTGTTCATGATAAAGTTACCATTTTATGATTTATAAAAAAACATTTTCAGGTCCCATCAATCCTGACCAATGTAACTGTCCTGAACAAGACTTCAATTCATGGCTTGAAAGCTATGGCTGCACACAAAGCTTTGAGCAGATCAACAAAGATCTTCAACCATTCCAAAGCCTTGATATGAATGTACAGATAAAAAAAATCATAAAAAAGTATCACCACCCAGAGAGCACAAGTTTTTGTCATTATGTCATAAAAGATAATGAAATATATAGAGATTGTTATGGCAAACATGTAGGATTCAATATGTTTGCTGATAATATCTTGTTGTCTTTAACTAGAAAAGCAAAATTTCCTGATATGGAATTGGTTATCAATTTAGGTGATTGGCCATTAGTGCGGAAGGGATCTGAAATTTTACCAGTGTTTTCATGGTGTGGCAGCAACGAAACCATGGATATTGTTATGCCAACTTATGATATTACAGAATCTACTTTAGAAAATATGGTAAGGTAAGTTCTTGACTATAGAGTTTTAGATTGCTATCAGGGTTATCCTGGACCAGTGTTCTGTTACTATGATGTTCAATTGGTGGGTAATTTAATGTCTTTTTAGTAAAATATATTTATTTATACATACAAAATGTGGTAGCAATTCAATATTGCAGAAACAACAATTTCTAGTGGTCTTGTAGATTCCTTTTTATTACTCTTCATATTTGCTTCAGTTTTGACTATATAAAAGTATATAAAATAAAAATACACAATAAATTTTGGAAATACTTGCTTTAAAAGTGCTAAATGTACATTTTTAAAAAAGTATGTCATATCATATCAAGAGAAGGACACACAAATGTAACCAGCTGTAACAAGAACAATGGGAAGAAAGGGGTTTAAAAAAACTAGGAAATTCATGTGACATATTGTACTTTACCTATACAGTAGAGTCTCACTAATTCAGCACTATTTAATAAATCAAATCAAAAATACTTTATTCAGTTTAGGCCCTAATAAGGCGCTTATGAACGTCAAAACTACCACCGGATACCCGGAGGTGTCTGATTATTGGATTGTATAGAAATTTTTGGAGGTTATACTGATATTGGTGCTCAAGTACAGGACGAAAGTAGAGAGGGGTGAGGTAAGCGTCAGCGGAGCGTGAACTTGTGGCAGATTATTGGACATAATGGATTACTGAAATGTCATATTTGTAATAATCTCGTATTATATTTGCATGTTTTTTAATTCCTTTATAGGTTTTAATGTTTGAACATTTTCTCACCTGATTGATGATTCTATCTATCTAATTTAATGGTGGTTTAAGATCGATCTAAGATAGTGGTGATCTAAATACTAAACCTACATGGGGATAGTGTCTCAAGTTGACAGAACATACCTATAGGTGCTTGATGACAGATTTTCAACTTGAGGGTGGTAGCTCTAGCTAGGTGGGCTTCGAAAAAGCTCTATCACTTTGTATATAATACAACACACCTTCATATAATACTACTAATTTACTTCTGTCTTTACATGATATATTACATTTTGAGTAAGAGTGAGAGAGAATATTTTAAGTGTTCTATTATGGATATATCTTAACACTACTAAGAAAGATGATGCTTCTTGCATCCTAATAAATCATATTATATTTTCCTAGCATTATTTGGCTCATCATAATGACAGGGATTGAGGAGTTGGTGCTTTGTTTTTTTTTAAATAAAGGAATTGTTACAGGGTTACATTAGACACGTTGTCGGTTCAAGGCGGTGTAGAACGTGAATGGTCGCGACGTGAACCCCGTGCTGTTTGGAGAGGTCGGGACTCTCGGGTTGAACGGTTGAAGCTCGTAGATATCGCGCGTTCAAATCCTGACCTTTTTAATGTTTCCTTGACGAATTTCTTCTTCTTCCGAGATAAAGAAGCACAATATGGACCTAAGCAGCCACACATAAGTTTCTTTAAGTTTTTTGATGTTAGTATATTTTGTTACTATTATTTACAGCTTCACTCTCGCTAATTGATATGATAGTTCTCTCGGGAACAATAATATTTTTTATAGATGCAAAGTACCCATTATAACTTTACTGTACACCTGACTGTGTATCATGATGAAAGATGTGTTAGTAATAAAGCTTAACAAACAAACAAACTCATCATCATCAGCGGTCTGTAAGAGATCTACTGCAGCGCCATAGCCCTCTTCCCGACGAAAGGTATGGGCATAATCACCATGCCAGCCCGTGACGAAGATTGAGTGATATACTTAACCCACTGGTTGACTTTTAAGACCCGATCTCAAAATTGCGGACCCCGCTTTTAAATAACAATAGACATTTATTTCAATTATAATTTTATATTACGTAATTTGTTATTGTTGAAGGTTTTGTAATAAATACGGTATATTTTTTAAACTTATGCTACTGTCAGTCTGTCAAACAGTGCATCATAAGTTCTACATAAGTTTGTATGGAACTGAAATCCTTATGGTTTTGAATAGCCCAATGGTTAACTGCTTTACCTCTGCCTGTTTATGTGTAGATATACAAGATTAATTTATTCCGTTGAGTTTAAAATTCTAAATAATTGTTGTTACAGTACAAATATCAAATCAATGTAGATGGCACGGTAGCAGCTTATCGGTTACCATATTTATTGGCTGGAGGTGGAATGGTTCTTAAACAGGACTCTCCATATTATGAACATTTTTATGGACAGCTTCGTGCGTGGGAACACTTTGTGCCGGTGAAGAGAGATTTATCGGATCTAGTTGACAGAGTGCGGTGGGCTCTTAATCATGATGAGGAAGCGTATACAATATCCAGAAAGGCGAGGGAATTTGCTAACGAACAACTTCTTCCTCAGCATGTAATGTGCTACCACGCTTTATTGTTTTCAGTGAGTGTAAAATTACCATTTACTAGCTTCTGCCCGCGACTACGTCCGCGTGGATTATTTACTTTGGGCTAATGCTAATACGTATCGGAAGCTTCTAAAGGAAATAATCCCGATTTTAAAATATTTTTCGTTGGTGCTCCGATCCTATTGGTCTTAGTGTGATGATATAGCTCTTCCTCGATAAATGAGCTATCTAACACTGAAATAATTTTTCAAATCGGACCAGTAGTTCCTGAGATTAACGTGTTCAACCAAACAAAAAAACAAATCCTCCAGCTTTATAATATTAGTAAAGATATCCAAACGTAAGATCAAAGGTTTAATAGGAAAGCCGTTTAATTCCACAGAACAATTATAACTTTTTTACTATAATAAAAAAGGAACATCAGACGCTATTCCGATAAAGGTACAGATGTAACATTCCATTGATTCCAATGACACGAAATTATTGTCTGCTGAACTATTTTGATGTACGTGAAAACCGCTGGTCCAATTATAGTGTTGCGTTTGTCATCACACAGCCCGATCGTTCGTAACGAAACCATTATCTCTTCTCACACCTGATTTTATAGCCAATACAAAACTTTATATGTAACTTTGTGGTAGTAGCACAGTAGAAACGTATAACGCATTAGCGTTGATTTTCAATTAATCAATTACTTACTAATTTTCATTTGATTATCAAAGTTTAATTTTTTAATAGACACCAGATTGTAAAATCTAATATTATGGAATATTAGCTGATACTCCCGACTTTATCTATGTTATTTATAATAATCGAAATATATTTTATGTAGGTACAGACGAAAAATAGCAAATTGTAAAAAATATGCTTTGCTTCTAAAATTTGATTACTCCATTATATTGATAATAAAAACGTAGTTTCTTAAAATTTCAATAACTTTATATGAAACGAAGCTATCGTTTTATTCTTTTTTTTTAGATAATTACCAAGTAGTTAAGAAGTGATACTAAAAAAAGTTATCAAGATCTGTCCAATAGTTTGCATGTTTTGTGTACAACCGTAGACCTCTATTATTTTAATTACTTTAGATTTTATATAGTAAATTGTAAAGTTAAAATAATAAATTTACTATTGTTCCAGGAATGGAGTAAACGGATAACAAATAAAGTGTTAGTGAAAGAAGATATGACTCATGTACCACAACCAAAATTTTCATGTGATTGTCAAAATAGGCAAGAGGAGATACACGAGGAGTTATGATGTAGTTATAAACATTAAAGCTACATCACACTATATCACATTAACATTAAGTTTTAACGATGTACAATATTATGGATGTTAAGTACGAGGAAAATGACCAAGAAATCTCAAAGAACAAAGAAACTCATGTCAATTTTGACAGATATTTTGTTATAAAATACATCATAAGTAGATTTGGAAATTACAAACTGTAATAAATAGTATAAATAAATGAACCTTAGTAAATATCAAGGTAGATGTTTTATTTAATTTTGTGCCCTAGAAACTTTTAATGTACACAGACGACTTGTATTTTTTGACAAAACTTGTGCTCTTGGAGTATTATATTTTGAATTTTGCATATTTTCCAAATATTCTTAAATGTAACATATATTTTCGAGTTGTCTTAACAGACATGACTTATTTTATACTAGGAGTGACCCGCGGTTCCGCACGCTTTTCTAAAATGTATTAAAGAAATGTTAAATAGGGAGTAGGTGTGTATATTACAGAAATGCTCTTTCAAAAACATTTGTAAGTACGACACGCACTCCATCTACTGTAACATATAATGTGTACATTAGATATGTGAATACTAACAGTGAATCGAATGGAATGGGATTTACCATCAGCAACGTACCTGGAACTATAACCTACTACTATAGGTATACCACCCTCAATACTCACACTATATAAGAAAGTAATGAAAATTTTAAGCTATACATTATCGAAGAATATGTGTTAAATCGTTAATGTACAGATATAATATACCCATATTATCGATATAATTAAGTTGTAAGTATTTACTCAAACAAAGTACGTTTTGCGGGGTGGTAGGGTTTATACAACCTGACTGGGTCGCAACCACCATGTATATGGTGAAAAAGCCCGTCATAGTGATTCGCTTTTGCGGGTCGCGTTTCGGGATCAGCCTGTGCATATCCAGCTTTTCGCAGGCCGGCATGACAGCGGCGACCGGCGATGAATCAAGTGTCACTTAGTGGTCGCCATTGTCTTTGGATTGTACTGCGCTTACCATCAGGCATAGTACAGTCATTTTGCCGTGCTACTATAGAGGTAAGTAAACTTTTTTATTGATATTTTTTTGTTTTGTTTAGTTGTTATTGATGACATACTGGCTGGTTGTAAAAAAAAATTTGACTATGTTTTGTTTTTACATGACCTAATGATAATTACATAGCAATATTTTAACTCGTTCTTAAGCCACAAGAGTTTGAAAGTGGCGCGAATACATTTAGGATATGGGTAAAATATCGACTATCTTCTCACGCTAATAAAGACATGACCTAATGATAATTACATAGCAATATTTTAACTCGTTCTTAAGCCACAAGAGTTTGAAAGTGGCGCGAATACATTTAGGATATGGGTAAAATATCGACTATCTTCTCACGCTAATAAAGACATGACCTAATGATAATTACATAGCAATATTTTAACTCGTTCTTAAGCCACAAGAGTTTGAAAGTGGCGCGAATACATTTAGGATATGGGTAAAATATCGACTATCTTCTCACGCTAATAAAGACATGACCTAATGATAATTACATAGCAATATTTTAACTCGTTCTTAAGCCACAAGAGTTTGAAAGTGGCGCGAATACATTTAGGATATGGGTAAAATATCGACTATCTTCTCACGCTAATAAAGACATGACCTAATGATAATTACATAGCAATATTTTAACTCGTTCTTAAGCCACAAGAGTTTGAAAGTGGCGCGAATACATTTAGGATATGGGTAAAATATCGACTATCTTCTCACGCTAATAAAGACATGACCTAATGATAATTACATAGCAATATTTTAACTCGTTCTTAAGCCACAAGAGTTTGAAAGTGGCGCGAATACATTTAGGATATGGGTAAAATATCGACTATCTTCTCACGCTAATAAAGACATGACCTAATGATAATTACATAGCAATATTTTAACTCGTTCTTAAGCCACAAGAGTTTGAAAGTGGCGCGAATACATTTAGGATATGGGTAAAATATCGACTATCTTCTCACGCTAATAAAGACATGACCTAATGATAATTACATAGCAATATTTTAACTCGTTCTTAAGCCACAAGAGTTTGAAAGTGGCGCGAATACATTTAGGATATGGGTAAAATATCGACTATCTTCTCACGCTAATAAAGACATGACCTAATGATAATTACATAGCAATATTTTAACTCGTTCTTAAGCCACAAGAGTTTGAAAGTGGCGCGAATACATTTAGGATATGGGTAAAATATCGACTATCTTCTCACGCTAATAAAGACATGACCTAATGATAATTACATAGCAATATTTTAACTCGTTCTTAAGCCACAAGAGTTTGAAAGTGGCGCGAATACATTTAGGATATGGGTAAAATATCGACTATCTTCTCACGCTAATAAAGACATGACCTAATGATAATTACATAGCAATATTTTAACTCGTTCTTAAGCCACAAGAGTTTGAAAGTGGCGCGAATACATTTAGGATATGGGTAAAATATCGACTATCTTCTCACGCTAATAAAGACATGACCTAATGATAATTACATAGCAATATTTTAACTCGTTCTTAAGCCACAAGAGTTTGAAAGTGGCGCGAATACATTTAGGATATGGGTAAAATATCGACTATCTTCTCACGCTAATAAAGACATGACCTAATGATAATTACATAGCAATATTTTAACTCGTTCTTAAGCCACAAGAGTTTGAAAGTGGCGCGAATACATTTAGGATATGGGTAAAATATCGACTATCTTCTCACGCTAATAAAGACATGACCTAATGATAATTACATAGCAATATTTTAACTCGTTCTTAAGCCACAAGAGTTTGAAAGTGGCGCGAATACATTTAGGATATGGGTAAAATATCGACTATCTTCTCACGCTAATAAAGACATGACCTAATGATAATTACATAGTAATATTAGCGCTCAAAGAAATTAATAAATTTAAATTTAATGGAGAAAAGTAGACCTTTACAGTACGAACATTTATTGAAATAAAATTACAACTGAACAACTCCATGTCAATTTGTCCAATATATTAAATCTTGGAAAATCTCCCTATGGACGTCCGTTTGACTCACTTTTTAATATGGAAAATGTTGAAGTCAAATTTTGCACTATTATACTAATATTTTCTATTAAATATTAAAATCTTGTCCTAGCAATTATAAACACAACAAAAAAGAATTAGATCAGTATGTGCAGTCGTTATGAAGTGATGTACTTACATACTCGTACATCTTATATATATATAATAAAAAATAAAGTCCTCTGCCACGTCTGTCTGTTCACGATAAACGCAAAAACTACAGAACGGATTTTCATGTCGTTTTCACCAGTAGATAAAAAGATGAACAGCTTCCCCGTTTAGGTATAATTTGTCGAGGTTTTTTATTATCAAGGTGAAATACCATCTGTCGAGCCCGCTAGTTTAAAATAAAATAACTCATTGATTATCTGCTCGTAAGTTCCGTGCAAATCGATCTAATCGATTTGGAAATAGCACTGCGGATGAAATCTTGAGTAACAAAATAAAATAGTCTAAGTTACTTCTTATAAAGTCAGTTATCTGCCAGTGAAAGTCACTTCAAGCATTTCAGATCACTGCCCCCGAAGGCGATTAAAATACCTAAATTATTTTTTATGGGTCAGTTATCTACCAGTGAAAGTCCCATAAAAGTCAGTTCAACCATTTTGTAGATAACACTGCATAGCAAGTCGCGGGTAACAAAATAAAATAGTCTTAAGTTACTCCTTATACGGTCAGTTATCTGCTAGTGAAAGTCCCATGAAAATCAGTCCAAGCATTTCGGGTACTCCACTGCGCACAAAGGCATAGGCAACAGCTATTCTAAAAAAAGACCCAACATTTCTTCTTATAAGGTCAGTTATCTACCAGTGAGTCCCGTGAAAATCAGTCCAATCATTTTGGATATTCTAAATCATACGAAGGCAAATAAAAACCTAAATTACTTTTTATGAGGTCTGTTAGCTACTAGTGAACGTCCCATGAAAATCGGCCCAGCCATTTTCGAAATAGCACTGCAGATGAAGCCCGCGGACAAATAGTATAATAGCCTATGTCACCCGCTATAATTTCAGCTATCTGCCTGTACAATTCTCGTAATGATGAGTTCCCGTTTCGATGATTTCCCGAAACAAACAAACTAATAGACAGACATACGGACGAAAAAAAATGTTATTTGTAGCCATATATATCTATTCACCAGCAAGTTGTTATTTTAATATTACATACGCACACTTTATTCTTATAATCTATACTAATATATAAAGCTGAAGAGTTTGTTCGTTTGTTTGTATGGTTGAACGCGCTAATCTCAGGAACGACAGGTCCGATTTCAATACACATCACTGCTAAAGTACAGGGTTCACAATAAAACCTTAAAGCATATCTTCGGGACTAACTTAGTCGTAAGCTGTAAAAACCTTGCAAGGGCAATAGCGTAGTCAGTTAAAAAAAAAAGGGTAACTTAGTCTTTGCTTTATTAAAATTGGTCCACTCTATCAAAAGTTATTGTAATTTGAATGACGGCTCGAGGTGAGTACGAGAGAAAAGTAGTATATTATAAAGCTTATTTGTTTGGTTGAACGTGCTAATCTCAGGCACTGCTTGTCCGATTTGAAAAATTATTTCAGTGTTAGATAAATCATTTATTGAGGAAGGCTGTAGGCTACATATCATCACGCAAAGTCCTATAGGAGCGGAGCACCAAGGAAGAATGTTTCAAAATCCTTTTTTTCGTATTAAGACCTTCCGCTGCTTGTTAGTTAGCCTATAGTAACTATTCTACGCAGACGAAGTCGCGGGCAGAAGCTAGTAAATAATATAAGGAAAAAATATTTTAACATTTTTGTCACTTGCAAACTGTGAAGAAATTTTATTTTGTAAAATTGAATGGATAGGTCTCATTAAGCGATAAATTATGAAAAAAAAATTGAGTCAAATTTCTATCTTTAATATTTAAATTTCTACGGATCCCTCCAATTTGAATTTTTAATCATTCTGCGTTTTTTTTTCTTTTGTGGCTAACTATAAAGAACTTTGTTGTTATTAATGATACGGAAAATTCGTTAAGAACTTTTGTATAGAGTGTCAAAAGAACTACAAAATTGCCATTTAAGTTTTTATTCTATCTTTATAGTTTAGCCGCAAAATATAAAAAAGCGCAAAATTAATAAAAAATTCAAATTTGAAAGATCCATAGAAATTTAAATATTAAAAACAGAAGTTTTACTCAATGAATTTTTTGTTGATAATTTATCCGCTAATGAGACCTATCCATTCAATTTTACAAAATCAAATTTCTTCACATTTTGCAAGTGTATTTTTTTTCCCCTATTGTTTATATGAGAACATTTAAAGTTCGTTGGAGGACCTTTTAAAATTGAAATTAAGAGCTATCCTTTGGACATAATTTTTGTTTGAACATATACTATGATGGGGTGAGCGCGAGAAAAAAAATATCGACCTTTTTGTCACACCCTAATAGATATAGAAGATAATACATAAGACATTTAATTTGTGGTTAGTACGAAGGGCAGCTCTATTGCTAACAGCAATCTCTTCTAGGCAACTTTGAATGAATATGTTCCACGAAAAATGATAGAAGGATATTTACGGCATACAACTAAAACAAATCTGTAACATACATATAAAAATACATTATAAAGTAAAAATAATGTATGATACATACATAATATAAATAATACTTTTTGATCAAGATTTAAAAAATACCTATCGTCTGCACCCATCTCAGAAACATGTACCTAATGTAGAAGTGGACCAGTAGTTCGTAGAAACAGGATTATTTTCAGTGTTTAACTTATTTTGAAAAGTCACAATATAGATAAACAGAATGTCACTATCAACTATCTTATTTTGTCATTACATAAATGTATCTATCGCGAATTTTGTTATGCAATAATAAATATCATAGTCCAGGATCCACAGTCCATTTTTGCACTTGATTACTATCAAGCTAATTTTCCGTAAGTAGCTTCATTTTGATGAGACGCCCAACAATTTCCCGTACGAAAACTCGACTGTGGTAAGTAATAGACCCCTATTACCAACAAATAGTCCCCTCCTTCCAACATGTATCGATAACCAAGTCATTAAAATTGATTACTAACCAGCTGATTTTTTTTACTTAGTTAATAAGTATTAAATACATAGATGTACATAATAGATACATGTTGGAAGGACGGGAGTTTTTGATCAAACCATACATTTTGTAGGAAAAACCCCTATTACCTACCACAGTTGAGTTTTCGTACGGGAAATTGGTTGGCGTCTCATCAAAATGAAGTTACTGACGGAAAATTAGCTTGATAGTAATCAAGTGCAAAAATGGACCGCTGATCCTGGACTATTATTGTTTATACTAAATAGATAATCTTGAAAATTTAGACAAGTTCAAGATGTAGTATTATTTTGACAGTCTATATCAAGATAAGATAAATTTAAAACCTGGGGGTATATAATAGCATTTCTATCGTAAATATTAGGATCATCAAGAGCATAATGTTACGACAATTTAGTCTTATGTAAGTACCTATTAAAATATTATTTTAACAATAATCGTATTTTAAAAATAAAAAAAATAAACGACGTTAATAATTTTCAGATGTATCTTAGGATGCATTGCATTATCACAGAGCGGTAAATTACGACAGGAGCCAAGAAAATTTCCAGATGGATTTTTATTCGGTGCCGCTACTGCATCTTATCAAGTGGAAGGCGCATGGGATGAGGATGGTTTGTTTCCTTTTGAATGGATACTAATCTAATTTATGATGTTACGATTTTTGTATATATTGAAATATGTTTACAGGTAAGTCGCCAAGCATCTGGGATCATTTGACACACACTAATCCTTGCCTTATAAAAGACTGTTCAAACGGAGATATTGCTGATGACTCCTATCACCAGTATGAGAGAGATGTAGAAATGATGAGGGAGTTGGGCCTCGACTATTACAGATTCTCTTTATCGTGGCCGCGAATCCTGCCTACCAGTTTTCCTGACTACATCAATGAAGCAGGCGTAGAATACTACAATAATTTAATAAATGAAATGCTTAAGTATAATATCGAGCCTATGGTCACTATATACCACTGGGATTTGCCACAAAAACTGCAAGAGTTAGGGGGATGGACAAATCCTAATATTGTCGATTGGTTTGGTGACTACGCTCGCACCGTATACCAACTCTTTGGTGACAGGGTAAAATATTGGATCACTATCAATGAACCCCATCAAGTCTGCAATCTAGGTTATGGGGATAATTGGCTAGCACCCCAATTAAATATTAAGGGGGTGGCCGATTACATGTGTGGTAAGAATTTACTTGTCGCTCATGCTAAAGCTTATCATATTTACAATGAAGAATTCAAGGCATCCCAGGGCGGACAAGTATTTCTCTCATTCAGCGCTCAATGGTACGAACCTGCAACTGAAGATGATGTAACTGCTGCTGAAGAGGCTAATCTGTTTCTGGTAAATATCATTTAATGGCAATTAAAATTGATGTTGTACTGAATTTTATATTAATTTCCCTTTAATTTTAGTGGGGTTATTACGTTCATCCTATATATATTGGAGATTTCCCACCGGTTATGAAAGAAAAAATCGCCGCTAAGAGTGCTGCGCAAGGATATCCTAGATCAAGATTGGTCGAGTTTACACCTGAAGAAGTCGACTACGTAAAAGGTACTTCAGATATATTCGGGCTCAATCACTACCTAAGTTATTATGTATACAGAAATCAGTCTACTTTTGGCTACGAAGTACCATCACTTGATGACGATTTAGACGTGGGATATCATCAAAAGGACGAATGGATAATTGGCGAATCAAGTTTTACAAAGGTAAATAGGATTTATGTTACATATAAAACCTTGTTTTACTCAGTTTCTGTATTAATATTTTTGTGAATCTCATACATAGTTATATAAGCGTCAAGACTACGCTATTCATTGAGAAACATTTTTATTTTTATTTATATTTTAATACAACAACTATAATTAAGTATGTGTATCGGAAAGAAGCGAGATTGGTAATTACAGATAAAATAGGTTTTTTTATATGTTGCCGGTTATTAATTTTTCAATCACAATTTTAGTTAGTTCCGTGGGGCTTCTACAAACTTCTCACCAACATAAAAGAGATGTATAACAATCCTCCTATTTTTATAACTGAAAATGGATTCGCTACACACGGCGGTCTCATAGACGAGGATCGCATCACATACTATCGTTCTTACATAAGTGCTATGTTAGACGCAATGGAAGAAGGCTCGGACATTAGAGGTTACACTGCGTGGAGTCTTATGGATAATTACGAGTGGACGTATGGCTACACGTAAGTAAACAATGTTCAAATACATAACTATTAGGTAAAAAAGGTTAAAGTAGTCACATAAAATTATCCTAAAAACTGATGAAAATTTACACCGTCCCGTAGTTTCTTTGTTAATTTATAGAAATTAAATGCATTTACAGTTCCATGCAAATATAGTATTCCAATAATATTTCAAATAGAAGAATATTTTTTTAAGGTATTTATTTTTATGATTTAACATGATTAATCTTTATTACAATAACTACTTCTGTCCGCGTGGAATAGTTACTTTGGGCTAACGCTAACAGAGTATAGATGAAATTTTGATTTTAGGTTAGGTTAATCGAGTCATATATATATATTTTTATAACATAGGAGGCAAACGAACAGGTGTGTCACCTGATGTAAGTGATCACCACCGTCCATAGACAATTGCAACACCAGGGGAGTCGCAAGTGCGTTGCCAGCCTGTGTTAGGGGGGGAAGGAAGGGAAAGTGGAAGGGGAGGGGAGGTGGGCCTCCGGCGCTCTCACTGACCGAACGAAACGCAACAATGCAAGCACTGTTACTTCACGTCGGTTTTCTGTGAGAGGGTGGTACTACCCCGGAGAGCCGACCCATTCATGCTGAAACCAGTAAAGCTTTAGCGTGGCTCTACCACCATATAAACAGTTTCTCAGTACAGATGATGGCATACTTCTTTTAAATAAAACTTAACAGTCAAATATGTCAAAGTGTAGTTCGGTGAATCTGTGAAGACCTTGCCAGGTCAATAGCGTAGTAAGTTCGAGAAAAAAAAATGTCAAGTAGCGATAAGCGGTTAGCACAAACAAATTTTAAAGTGTATAAGATCTAAATTGTGTCACAAATATCCGTTTACAAATCTTGGTGACTTAATATTATGCTCATTCAACACGTCAAGGAGTGAGTACTGAATCGTATCAAATTGCGGTCACCCACCTCTGCCTTTATATTACCAATTCCAAATAATCTATTTGCGAAACAAACAAGTTTGGAAAAAAAATCCGTTTATTAGTACTTTTATAGCGCGTTTTTTTTTTTTTCGAACTGACTATGGTATTGACCCTGCAGGGTCTTAACAGCTTCACCGGGCTACTAAGGCGAGCGCTTAAGGCACTCAGCCGATTTTATTTTGACAACTAGCTCAAGGGTGCACGGCACACCTCGGCTTTGGCTGTTGCCTGATACCTACATGCAATTCGCGATCTATCTGAGCTAACCTAACTATTCATACATATATGAGTTGTTGAAACATATATGTGTACCAAGCATACATACCTCAACAACTCTTATATATATTTCGTATCGGATAATATTCTAAACTATTTCAGTTTGATAAGGGAAAAAAATAAAACCCTTCCACTTGCCTGTGTATGCGTGTATGCGTGCACGTGTGTGGAGGTGATATGTGTAATGTTGTCGCAGTGATGTAAGATTTTGTTTCACTGTATCGCGCGTTATAGCACGTAGTACATAAGAACTCAATGGTATATTGCAGGATATATTATAACGCACAATAAAACTTGTTATTCGTTATGCCAATATTTTTCACAGTAATTTATCAGCACAATAGTATTATATGTTTGTTTGTTGTCTAGGTATAGTAATGTTTGAACGGTTCGACAAGTGCCAATGGAATTTAGCCATTCAGTAATTTTGTAGGTGGTAGAGCCACGCTGAAGCTATTACTGGTTTCAGCATGAATGGGTCGGCTCGCCCGGGGTAGTACCACCCTCTGACAGACACACCGACGCGAAGTAATAGTGCTTGCATTGTTGCGTTTCGTTCGGTCTATGAGAGCGCCGGATACCGACTCCCCCCTCCCCCAAACACAGGCTGGCAACGCACTTGCGACTCCCCCGGTGTTGCAAGTTTCTATGGACGGTGGTAAACACTTAACATCAGGTGACCCACCTGTTCGTTCGCCTCCAATGATATATAACAAAAAAAAAGCAAGGAGGTCGATTATGACATGGAATTTTTTGTTTGTTGTCCAGCGAAGTTGGCGTGTAACAGATAGTTAATATATAAATTTGAATATTTTAACACTAATATTGCAGAGAACGATTTGGGCTCTACGAAGTGGACTACAATGATCCTGCTCGCACACGCACTCCACGCAAGTCAGCTTTCATGTATAAAGAATTACTGCGCACACGCACTCTTGACTTCGATTTCGAAACTGACACTATGGTGATGACAATCGACGAGGGTCATTGAACACAATGGATTATGTTAAATGTCGCAATAAAAGAAGTAAAATATTAACATTTTTTTTATTATTTTAATATTCTATAACATTTTTCTAGTTAATTTTACAATACTTCATATTATCATAGGGTTTTATTTATATATTAATATTCCATCAGTAACTTATCAAATAGTAAGTCCATTATATAATTCACAGATTATCATATCAGCAATAAGATTGCTAATCATTGAGCTGTATATTAAAAAAATAATCGGAAAAATGCATTTTTATAATATTTTTCATGGAAAACCCCTGATCTAGTGCTCTTGCGTAAGCTAATAGAATGTTTTAAAGACGATTAATGATTAGGTATTAAAATTAGTTATTTTATAGTTACAAAAAAAAAACAACGTGTGGTTTCATGAAAACACGATGCAAGTGAAACTTTTTATTCGAATCGTTATCGTTAAAAATTCGAATCGTTAAAATTTTTTGGAAAATTATTCTATTTAGGGTATTAAAATCGAGTTTTTAATCGTAATTTAATACATTTTCCAATTATTATGAGAATTCAATAGTAGAAAAGATATCCAATTATACATTTTAATTTCAACTTGTGTATTAGAGTACGGAATACATAATAAATACAATCATTCATATGATAAACGTACGTCAAACGTTGAGCAAAGTATTTATTTAAATAATTGAATCATTATACCGCGGAGCACTTGCACGAATGAGTGATAATATAAATGCTACACGGTTAGGTGATGCGAGCCATAGGCGTCGCCATATTAGTTTTGACTGCTCTGCCGACCAGGCTATTTTCACTACTCAGAATCGGATTTGTATGGAAAAGGCTCGTCTAGTTTTGGTTATCAATCAACTTACTAGATGGCACTGTTATATATTTTTTTTGGCAAGTTTGATAACAAAATATGGTGGACGAGAATTAATTTTGACATTTCAAACTGACAACTTTCAAATATTTATTTTTATTCACTTTGTTTACGTATCTGTTACGAGAGTGTGCTTCCTTAAATTTTCTTGCCTCCTACAAACAATGTTATCTATCTCCGGATCTACTTATAAACATTGACTCCTGCATATACATACTTGGATTTAGATTTGCCTTACGATGAATATATTCATTACAAATAAAAATGACCAAAACCTTGTATACGATTTACGCAGTACCGCTGTATGCATACATACATAGCTATAAATGTACATTTATAACCAACAAACATTAGTTCGAAACTAGTATTATAGAGGCGCTGATTGGAAAGAACAAGTGCGACCTCTATTTATATAACGTACTCTGTGCTGCCAACCGCCTTTTACTTTACTCCACACCGCGGCGGGAGATAATGCGACATGCGATAGATGGATGAAAAAATTCAAAGCGTTGGAAAAAAAATCACTTTAAAAAATCTTTACTGTAATCAATTAACTTCTGTCCGCGATTTCGTCCTTATGGAATAGTTACTTTGGGCTAGCGCTAACACGCAGCGGAAGCTCTCAAAAGGGAAAACACGCCGATTTGATAACATTCTACATGGGTGCTCCGCTCCTATCGGTCTTAGGGTGAATATATATAGCCGATAGCCTTCCTCGTCAAATGAGCTATATAACACTGAAAGAATTTCAATCAATTCGGAACAGAACGGATTAGCGTGGTTATTACCAAACAAACCCTTCAGCTTTACAATCATTACATAGTATAAAACAAAATCCATAGCCACGTCTGTCTTCTGTCTGTTCGCAATAAACTCATAAACCACTAAACGGATTTTCAAGTAGATACAGTGATCCATGAGGAAGATTTAGGTATATAATTTGTCGAGGTTTTTTATTATCACGGCGGGACCACATCTGCCGGGTTCGCTAGTATTAGTATAGATTGAAGTCCGAGTAGTAGACGTAGTCGCGAGTACCTGTTATCATGGAACAAGGGTGTTGTAGATCGCGGCTACCGGTACATCGCGACGTCGGGACTACGGTAGAAGCACATGTACGCGTCGGCGAGCAAACGCTTCGCGTGCGCGGGCAGGTGGCGGTCGTGCGGAGCGGCCGCGTGTAACGCGCGCCCCCCCTCCTCGCTCAGCCACGCGGTCAGCTCCTCGATATGCACGATCTCCGGAATGTTGTATCCATTGCGTTCACCTGAGAAATCGCATATCTACACTGAAATTATATTTCTTTTAACCGATTAGAAATCGTTGAGAGTGAATTAATAACCCGAAACCGAAGTTGAATTTTTTGAAGTTATAATACTTTTTTTCGCGCGTTAGGGAAAAAAGATGAGAGTAAATTTTTACGATGCGCGCGCACTCCGTCGCGAAAAACCGACATCCTGAAGTTAGCTATAAGTCAACATTTTGTTTCTTTGTATTTGTTGTTTGTATTAAAACTTTCCATGTATTAAACACCTTTTTTCTATTGTTAGTGACGTTTTTTCTACAAACGTAGAATAAGGCGAAAGATACATTTTTGAAAAGATTTTTATCTTGTTATGCCAAAGAAGTATAACTTCTAACGCGTGTACATAAGAACACACACACTTTTTTTTCTTAACATGAAAATTTCACGCGCCGAAATAATACATAATACACCATAAAGTTAAGTAAAACTATAGTACTATTTGTACAGAACATTTGGTTTCGTGCGGAATCGGTTGTATCAAACAGGGGGCATTGTGGTGCAACCTTAGAAATACCAAAAACTAAGATAAATTATTATAATTAAACTGTTTGTTCATAGTTTGAGATTTAAAAAATTGTAGCGATAGGGTATCTAAACTTTTCGTATCTAAACATACCACAGTTTGTGACGTTCGACGGCAAATCAATTATGACAAACTTTATACTACCGCTTCCCTTCTTGTAAACAATGCTGCCCTACCTCAAATTCGACTCTAGCTACAGCCCTGGCTTATAATACTAAGGAAATACATGATTAAATAGCCATTTTTGTACATTTGTATATGTTGTACATTGTAAATTTTCTATATGTCCTCTGAATCTCGTTTTAGTGCTATTTTTGTAATAATCATACATCGCAGTAAGAAAATGGTTGCTCCTTTCTAAAATCTTTTTACGAGTTTTTATGAAAAACGACATGCATGTCTCAGTTATAATACAAAAAGGATTGAGAAAACCTAAAATATAATAATCTTATATTTTCTGTTGTCTAAAGTATTGCTGTCGACACCTTCCACATAACATACGGTATAATAGATTAAAAATGATTATAATTCATTACAATACCGTAACGATGTGCTCAGCACATGTGAGAAACCGATGTGAAGCTCTATTATACGTACACAAGTTCGTGAGCGAATGTTCTGGATTGCGATGGAAGTTAGCGGGGTTGAGATAGCACGTTTTCTTTTCCTCACTACCTCACCCATCCCCGTTTAACATCTAGAGTACCTCGCCCCCCCTCCCCTAACTTCTGGCATGTAATTTTCACTTCACCACTACAATACCCAGCCCTGTTAACCTACATCTAGAATGCATGAATCAGGCAACAGCAACAGCCCAAGCCGAGGAGTGCCGCGCACCCTTGAGCTAGTTGTCAAAATAAAATCGGCTGAGTGCGTTAAGCGCTCGCCTTAGTAGTCCGGTGAAGCTGTTAAGACCTTGCTAGGCCAATAGAGCAGTCAGTAAGAAAAAAAACATCTAGACTACCTCGTCCTCTCAACGTCTAGCGACCTGTAGTACGGTCACACACAAAATTGTTGGATTATATCTAATCTACTCATTGTTTTTCCATCATTTTTAATTTAAAAAAATGCAATTTTATTGTAGTAAATGTTCTATAGGTAATATAAAAGTAAAATTAAAATTTTATGTCTTCTTAAAGGGACAGAAGAACGAACAATGTATACTTGACCAGAGACAGAATACGAAAGAAGTATGCCATATACTGAGAGAGAGAGATAGATTTCACGTTCGGGAAATCAAGCAACAAAGCATTATTAAGATAAGAAAAGTGACACTTCTGCCACGAGTACACAGTTGACCGCGCTCTTCTTTGTATTTTTTTAATAAGATCTCTAGCATAAATGCTGATGTAAAATAGCAAAAGTCAGTAGATATTTGTGGCATGTATAATAACATCAGGAATCGTGCAACCTTTTATCAAGTATCTCTTACATATAAATAAAATTATAGAGGTCTATGGTCATGCGTGCATCACTCAAAAACTAGTGGATAGATTCTGATGCATTTATTTAGCTTTATTCCTTAGCCATGCGATCTTTATCTATAAAAGAATTATCAGGAGAGCATCATATAAATATACAGTGTTAATAAACAATGATTTTTATACGCATTACGCGTGTTTTGTTGGTGTGGAGAATTGGGGTAAGCGATGTGGCGCTTATGTTATTCCCCTATACTTAAAACCAGCTATGCCTGCGACTTTGTCTGCGTGGAACAGTCTTTTGTTCAATGTGTCTCTGATATTGATTGTACATTATATAATATCCTGTTATTGTAAGAGATTGAATTAAATGTACTTATCATTTACTTACTTTTTTTTTTTTCGAACTGACTACGCTACTGACCGAGCAAGGTCTTAACAGCTTCACCGGACTACTAAGGCGAGCGCTTAAGGCACTCAGCCGATTTTATTTTGACAACTAGCTCAAGGGTGCGCGGCACACCTCGGCTTTGGCTGTTGCCTGATACATGCAATTCGCGACCTATGTAAGCTAAGCTAAGCTAACTATTCATACATATATGAGTTGTTGAAACATATATGTGTACCAAGCATACATACCTCAACAACCCTTATATATATTTCGTATCGGATAATATTCTAAACTATTTCAGTTTGATAAGGGAAAAAAATAAAACCCTTCCACTTGCATGTGTAAGCGTGTATGCGTGCACGTGTGTGGAGGTGATATGTGTAATGTTGTCGCAGTGATGTAAGATTTTGTGTCACTGTATCGCGCGAGCAGCGTACTCAAGGGCTCCACGCCGAGGGAACGGACCTAGGCTTGAGCTGCTGCCGAGGGGGGCCTAGTCTGGTGTGCGGGAGCGAAATTTACCCCCAGACCACGGCGGCGTGATCTGTGGTTACGCGGGCGTGGGCGTGAGCACGCTCTGTTTAGAGAGACAGGCTGGTACTGATCGTTCACTGCCGTTATTTCATCGGGAGGGTCGGTAAAAATATGTCGCGGACGTCTTTTACTACGCGCAGCGTTTGGTACGGGTTCGTATTTTACGGCGGATAGCAGTAACGGACTGGGATGATTCGCGGCTTTTTCAAAATAACTAATCGTAAGTGATTTCATTACTTACTATTTACTCTTATCTCCTACTTAACTCGAGCCATCATTCAAATCACAATATCTTTTGATAGAGTGGACCCATTTTAATGAAACAAAGACTAATTATTACTCGAGGACATGGCTTATGATTTTCTTGGCGAGATTTTATCGTGAACGCAGTACTTTAGTAGTGATGCGGGTCGAAACGAACAGACAAACATGTCCAAAAATGATTGAAACGTATTTTATTATCTATTCCTAGACACCAGCGACAATATTTCCCACAAAAATACAGACACGTTATATTTATAGACTAGCGTTGTCCCGACCTGATAATAAAAAAAAAAACCTTTACAAATTATATAACCTAATCTAAACCTTCCTCGTGAATCATTTTATCTACTCGTGAAAACCATATGAAAATCCTTTAAGTAGTTTTTAAGTTAATCGCGAACAGACAGACCGACAGCCGTGGCTTCGGACTTTGTTTTATATTGTGTACTAGCTGTGCTCGCGACTTCGTCCACATGGAACCTGATGTACAGAACAATGACTAATAAAGTCATCTGAACGTATTTAGTCCATTTACTTATCTATTTTTCTCTCAAACTTAAGTCGCGGCGCCATTAAAATTACAATAACATTTGATAGAGTGAACCGATTTTAATGAAACAATGACTAAGTTACTCTAGAGGATATGCTTTATAATTTTCTTAAATGAGGTTTTATTGTGGACCCAGTACTTTAGCAGTGACGCGTGTTCATACAAACAGACAGACAGATAGACATTTCTAAAAATGATTGAAATGTATTCTATTACCTATTCCTAGACACATGCAACAATATTTTTCACGAAAATCGAACAATTACAGACACGTTAGATATAAATTCTTATTATATGTATAGAAGATATATTTAAAGACGATATATTGTTGAGATAATAAACGACGCAGACGAAGTCGCGGGTAGCAGTAAGAACAAGATATAAATTTAATACTAAATTAACAAGAACTAGCAATAGTGTGGTACCTTTTCTATCCGCCATAGAGTCGAAGAAGCACCAGGGAGCGTCATGTCCCACGCCGGCTTTCACGAAGGCTACATAGTGACTAGTCTCAATGCAAAGTACCGCGAATAGTTCCATATACACACGCGGAATCGGACACGATTCTAATATATTTGCGTACTCTTCACACACTGTTAGTGGTGTAGCCTGAAAATAATAAGATAAATGTCATTTAATCACATAATATGTGATAGAATTAAAACTTTAAAGAACGATAAATTATTCTATAAACGGTACATGTGAAAAATACAGCACACACACACGTGCACGTAGTCGCTTGGACCAGAGCATGTATGAAGTACTGCAATATAAAATGAGGAGATCGAATATAAGAAACACTGCATAATGTATTCTATCTCATTCGCTCACATGTTAAGTCCAATTGATGTTTACCTTTTTCCGTTTTATCGACTTTCGAATCACAACAGGGCCAAAGATGTTTTCACTTCGGAGAAAAGTTGAGGCAGTCATAAGTATTTCCGAAAGTAGCGAAAACTCAAAACAATGGGATTTAAACTGCGTTCTCTTTTGAATTTTTAGATGAATTATAGTACGACTTATTTAAATTTGATAATATTTAAATTGAAATTATCAACATTAGTCTCTCTTTCACATCTATTGGCACTCTGAATAATAATTATATACTTTTTATACAGTTTATAATTTCATCAAACATATTATAGTCCATTCATTTTACCGTGAGACAAAATGTAAACAAAGAACCATAGGTTCTAAAACTTTTTTGACATAAATACTATACTAGTAAGCACTAGCGACTTTGTGCGTGTTTGTTATAATTTACTACTACTCTATATCAATATAATTTACTGTGTCACTAGAGGGTAAAATAATTTTTCCTGTAGTAAAGACCTTTCTGAATCAGATCAGTCATCTCTGATATTACTTCTTACGAACATATTTACAAATAGGTCAGTACAATTAGATTAAGGATTTAACCGCAATATCCTGCGATTTTAAATACATAGCGGATGATGGTAACAAGCTAAACCCAGAAGGCAACTAGCTCTCAAGTACAACTGCCGTGACACATTAGTATGTGCTTAGAGAAAGATTTTAAACTTTAACCAATCAATTCAACCAAATCATTAAATGATAATACCACTAAGCTTCAGCACATCACTATAGATATAACATATCAATCACAATTAAATAATACCAAAGACATTGTTTCATAAATTTATTTATTCAGAAAAGTCGGAAGACTGTTAGATTATCACCAACTCTTGTCTATAGAATTTGGCTGAATCATTATTCAAAATTATATGCATCCAACTCAGAGTGATAGTCGGTATCAGTTTTCTTTGCCTCAAAAATTAATTCACCACCTTCTAAGATGCCCGAGGTAGATCCTGTAAAATAAAACATTTATATTTGAGTCACCCATACATCTAAAGTAATATAATGTGAGATTATATTATGTATGTTTTATTTTAATGTAAACAAAGTGTTCATAGTGTTAAATTATTAAAAATGTGTTTTCTTCAACACACTAACAGAGAAATCTAAATATCATTTGATAGTTATTGTTATATGCTATAATTCAAACTATGTTTCATAATTCATAGGTCAAAGCTGACTTCTTCTGGAAATAGTCTAACCTGCTAAAATAATCAAACTAAACAAAAGCCATTATATCCTGTGAGAATTTGTATTTTATGACGTTCCATGTTTTGTTATATAATTATAGGTGTATATGAATATAACATTTTCATACATTATAGTTACTCATAGACATCCAATTATGTTAGAAAGTTTAGTGATGAATATATTTGACCTTAGAGAATAAAGGCATGAACTTGTATGAGCTAAATTACCTATATGAAGTTTTATCAGTCTTTTCCACCAGGATTTGTTAAACCAGTCGGTAAACCTTCACTGTGAGCTTCTTTTGAGGACTTATTAGATTTATTTTGCCAGACTTTATGCAGAGTGTGCCCTGAAACAAATTTATGTAAATTTAATTAAAGTAAATTTATAAATGTATAATAAATTAAATAATATTGTTTTTATTTTTTGAAACATATTATCAACTCTAATATGCTAAGTTTATATGGAGTTTTTAACATAAAAACATTTCTGCAATGAGCCTAGTAATTACAGTAGTAATAAGTAGTTACATTAATAGTTGTTATTGATAGTATTAATATTAGTGTTATTTATTTAATTTAAAATAAATGTCATAACTTTACACTTTTCACTAAAATGATTAATGCCATTGTAAACATACTAAATAACTTGTATATTGAACTAACCTTCATTAAGCCATGTCTCATCCAAATAATAAATTTTCTTCCCCTCTTTCCTTAACTTTGAAATAATTTTTTTATTGTTTTCTCCACAATACAATACAATCATTGCACTTTTGCGAGAACGTTCGATGTATTTAAATTGTAATTTGAACAATAACGAAAGAAAGTTGTCCTCTTTAAATTAGGTAACATGTCATCAGTATTTACTGCTTCCAGAACCTTATCGATAGTAGGCAGTTCATTATTAAACGAAACGTGTACTTTTCCGATGTATTGCACCCATATCAAAGTCATCCATACTTTCAACTATAGAGTGCCATGGTAAGCGTTGTAGAGGTGGTTGTAGACAGCCCAGTTCTCTTTTTTATGTATCTGTTTCTTTAAATCTGTATACGTAAGCTTGCGATATACCTGTTATATCACCACTTTTACTTATATCACTTTTATACACGTAATAATCTTTAGGCCAACTCTCTTCCACGTATTTATGGGCAATAATAATATCCTTCTCTGTAGAAACCAACGATATATTTTTCGAATGTATTTTTTTAGGCTAATAAATAGTACAATAGTTACTTGGTCCAGGTAAATCCATGATTTTAACCACGAAAACGTAAATAATAACAGAAAACTATAAGAACACACAACAACAACAAATAACTAACAAAGCTTAATATATCAGAACATACTAAAAACCTATAATAACAAGAATATTTAATAAAATGTAGTGAAAACAATGCACAACCGTGTCAACAACAATGGCGAATAAAAATGGCGGATATAATCCGACTAAACACAAAAATTGATATTTCACTGTCAAAAGTATGCGTCAATGGTACATTATAATTTAGTAGTGTTGCAAAGTAATCGATATTTAACAATTAGTACTTTTGTAGGTCTTTTAAGTGTAACGATTACACTGATAAATTGAAAATATGTTTAAAAATTGTTAAAGCAATATTAATACTTTTAATAGTTTGCGTATATTGATTTCAATATTTTTCGTCTGACAGTACAGTGCTGATTTTTTTTATCAACATTCCGGCAAATACTATTTACTTTTATTTCACATTTTATTAGTAGCAATCGTGACCCAAAAAGAACCTTTTTAATGGTTTGTTTACATTTTGTCTCAGCGTTCGATGAATACGGTATAGATATACGCAGGCTTCTATATTACGCGCCGCTAGCTTAGAGTTCAAATTTTGTAAATCTTTTACCAGGTATATTAAAGGATTTGTAATTAATTATCATGGTATGGTAATTTTTATTATTCCCGTCCAGCGTCGCACGGTTGTACTAACGAAGAAAATAAAACCAAATCTTCTAATTATAAATTTATCTCCTGTCAAAAAAATAGAATGAAATGTAACGTTTCACATATACATATGAAAAAAAAACTGTGATTAAGAAAATGTTCCGTGTGTAGTATAAATGGAAATGACCTTGTGGTGTGGTCTGGCGGAGTGAGCTCTGCGTAAACACGCTGAACATAGTGCACCCGCCTCGAGCTCGCCGCCCGCACCCGCAGCGGACGTGCAGCCGCCGCTCGCGCATGCCCCGCACTCCCACCGAGCCAGTGCGCCGCAAACTGCGCACTGCCTTGGTACTATAAAACATACTAATCTATAGATACACATACACCAGATTTGCCCCTCTTGGCAGCGGCTCAAACCTTGGTCCGTTCCCTCGGCGTGGAGCCCTTGAATGAGGAACATAAAATCTTACATCGCTTCTTTAGGCGGTAGAGTCACGCTGAAGATTACTGATTTCAGCATGAATAGATCGGCTCGCCCGGGGTGGCACCACCCTCTCACAGAAAACCGACGTGAAGTAATAGTGCTTGCATTGATGCGTTTCGTTCGGTCAGTGAGAGCGCCAGATATCTTCCTCCCCTCCCCTATTCACCGACCCCCAAATACAGCCTGGCAACGCCACAGATCATCCCATACACGTGCACGCACGCATAGACGCTTACACATGAAAGTGGAAGGGTTTTATTTTTCCCCTTATCGAACAGAATTAGTACAATTAACTTGCCCAATACGAAATACATATACGAGTTATTGAGATATACATGCTTGGTTCACATGCTTATTTCACTAACTCATATAACTATGAATATGTAGATTAGCTTCAGTTAGTTTCACGTTTTTGTGTAATCTAGGCAGGAAACCAAGCCGAAGTGTGCCGTGCACCCTTGAGCTTGTTGTCAAAATAAAATCGGCTGAGGTCCGGTGAAGCTTGCTAGGCCAATAGCGTCGTTAGTAGGGATGTTATGGATATGATATTTCGGTTCCGGATACGGATACGCATATAGGAATATAGTTATGTCGATTACGGATATCAGATTGAAGTATTTTAGACTATTTTAGAAGTTTATACAGTTTTATTTGTATGTTGTTAAAAACATTGATGTTTAATTTTGTTTAAATAAAAAAATGTAAACCACACTTCATAAGAAAATTACACAGTTATTATTAGTTTGTTACCAAAAATATCAATGTTTTTAATATCGTCGTCGTAAAATCTTCGTACATCGATCTAAACATCGATGTTTTTCTAATATCGATCGTCCCTACTACACATGGAGTGCAAGTGCGGCGAAACAAAACCTGACGAAACATGTTCTATTTAGACTTCACCCTTTCGAAAGAGATTCGATTTTCGAGATTTGAAATCATCCGAAATTTTTGAATCGGTTACATTTACGGCTACGGATATATATTTATTTCGGATATCCGATAGTTTCGGTTACGGTTACGGAGCTCCATGACATCCCTGATTGGTAGTTCGAAAAAAAAAGATAGACATACAAATAGGTCACTCGCACCCACACCCACGTAACTATCGTTCATGCCGCCGTGCTTGGGCGGTTAATTTCGCTCCCACGCACTCACCGCGGCCCCCCTTGGCAGCGTCTCAAATCTATTCCGTTCGTTCCACTGGAGTGGAGCCCTCGAGCACGCTGTTACCATGATATATTATCTTTCACTAGTTCATCACACAAACTACACTGCATTCCACACACGAGCACACACACACACACTGTAGTTACCTATGTGTTCTAACAAAACTTTTTTCTTCTTTGGTTAGTTAGTCTCAGTCAAAAATGACATATTCAAAATATATGTATGCGTTCATATAACACATATGCGTATATGCGTCCCGGTTCACGTTGTTGTGTTCCAGACAAAAGTCCAAACAGAGATTAGACCACTTTGACATCCTTCAGCTGGCTGCCATTCGATTGAGTGCCTTACGCGCTCGTCCTAACAACCCGATAAAGTTGGAGAGACTGTTCTGGTGAAAAGCATAAATTAGAAAAAAAAAACAAGTTGCTTTTCTTACCACAACTAATAATGTAATTATTCCTACGCAACGGATAACTGATTAATAAAGACATCGTTAGTCTGCTATTGATTATCCGTTGACCGATATTATTATTGACAATGAAAATGGTTAATTGGTGTTATCGCAACAGGTGAATGAGTAAACTTTATTATTCATATCATTATTGTGTCACTGTTACAATTTGTAGTATGATAAAAAACAGCAAATTTCTAAATAGCAGAATAACTAATAACAGATTATAACAACGAAGATTGTAAAATAATATAACAACGCAATTCATTAGTTAATATAATAACAATAATTCATTAGTCAATATAACCGTTATTGCTATACTTATGTAATAATAATCGAATAATTGTTATGTTCATTTCTATCGGAATGGATATATAATTTATTTTATGATAATCAATGATATCCTATGTAATATTCTGTTTATTATAAGCAATAGCATCAGTCAATCTACACCCAGTCCGTTAGTGGTATCCGCCACAAAATATGAACCCGTACCGAACGCTGTGCGTTGTAAAAGACGTCCGCGACATATTTTTACCGACCCTCCCGATGAAATAACGGCAGTGAACGATCAGTACCAGCCTGTATCTCCAAACAGAGCGTGCTCACGCCCACCCCCGCGTAACCACAGATCACGCCGCCCTGGTCTGGGGGCAAATTTCGCTCCCGCATACCAAATTAGGCCCCCCTCGGCAGCAGCTCAAGCCTAGGTCCGTTCCCTCGGCGTGGAGCCCTTGAGTACGCTGCTCGCGCGATACAGTGACACAAAATCTTACATCACTGCGACAACATTACACATATCACCTCCACACACATACGCGCACGCATACACGCTTACACATGCAAGTGGAGGGTTTTATTTTTTTTGCCTTATCAAACTGAAATAGTTCAGAAAATTATCCGATGCGAAATATATATAAGAGTTATATATGCTTGATACACATATATGTTTCAACAACTCATATATGTATGAATAGCTTAGCTCAGATAGGTCGCGAATTGCATGTATCAGGCAACAGCCCAAGCTGAGGTGTGCCGCGCACCCTTGAGATAGTTGTCAAAATAAAATCAGCTGAGTGCCTTAAGCGCTCGCCTTAGTAGTCCGGTGAAGTTGTTAAGACCTTGCTACGTCAATAGCGTAGTCGGTAAGAAAAAAAAATCAATCTACACTATGTTTATGTAATGTCATACAACATTTACTTACGGCCTTCAATCAAGTCGGTGACGTCCAATAAAGCTGATGGTAATACTCGTTGATAAAGCTTGTACTGTTTACCGAATCTTGGCATTTGAATGATGAAAGCTGCAGGTACCTGGCGATAATGAATAAAGACAAGGAGAATAGACACACTACGAGTTCTGGATAGTGTCTGAGAACTTTTAAATGGCCTTATATTTATTACTCATTTGTGTTTTTTTTCAATGTACGATAACCTTTTACGTTAAAATAACATAGTGCAATTGTCGCTTCCAGGTATGGTACATCTCAAAAACAGTAGTCCTATCCGAGGCCTTCATAATTTGAATATGAAATTTTTAGATCAGAAAGAAGCTGTGCAAAGTTTACTGCTTAACAACAAATAAAATGTAATGAAAATGATACTAATTTTTCAGTTAAACTCCATTGAAATAGAACTGTAGAATCCAAATTCAGCAATTATTTTTTATTTAAGTACCAAGAGACGAGATTTACGTATTAACGGTTATTCTTAAAATTGCACCTAAAAATAAATTACAGCACATGCAATCAGCAGTCATTAGATTGTGTACTGTGTACTTGTTGCACTGTGTGTTTAAACATATTACCTATTTTATAATCCACTATTTGTACCAGCGACTTCGCACGAGTTTGTTATCATTATTGTTGCAATACATAGTTAAGTCACAGTATAAATATAAGTGACAGTACGGAAACTAGCTACAAACGCTCGAAAACGGCACACTCACACAAATATACGCGTTGACGAGAGGTTTTTTTTTTTTTCGAACTGACTACGCTATTTACCCAGCAAGGTCTTAACAGCTTCACCGGGCTACTAAGGCGAGCGCTTAAGGCACTAAGCCGATTTTATTGTGACAACTAGCTCAAGGGTGCACCTCGGCTTGAGTTGCGGCGTACGGTTGACGAGAGGTTTTAAAAGGTACTCTATGGATAGCGCCGCGAGAACCCCGTAGGGCTCTCGTAGATGCGCATGTTTGTATGAGTGTGCCGATACGAGCGTTTGTAGGTAGTTTCCATACTGCCTCTTATATTTATACTGTGGTTAAGTTATAATAGAATTGATAGTACTAATACTTTCACCACGAAAAAACGCTTTGGTTCGCTAACTTTCAGGTGGCTAGTAAAATTATTTTAAAGTCTATCAATCTCAGATTTACTAACATAAATTTGAATACAAGTAACCTTTGTAATAAGCTCTATCGAATATACATAAGCGTCAAAACCATCCAGAAACGTCGATAGCTCTTTATTGTACGTTCAATTATACAATTTTATGACGTCACATATTATCATACAGTTTGCAATTGCATCGCGTCCACTAAAAACTATTGCAATGTACTGGAAATATATCATTACATAGTATAAAAAAAGTCCCCTACCGCGTCTGTTTGTCTGTCTGTTCGCGATAAACTCGAAAACTACTGAACGGATTTTCTTGCGGTTTTTACCAGTCGATATAGTGATTCATGAGGAACGTTTTCGTATATAATTTGTCAAGGATTTTTTTTATAATCAGGGCGGGACAACGTCTGACGGACCCACTAGTATATGTTAAAAAGTTGTACCCGATCGAATTTCTTGCCGGTTATTGTCGATGACTGGGTTGTTCACCGAACCGTTGGTAATTTTTACGTTCATAAGCGCCTTATTAGGGCCTAAACTGAATAAAGTATTTTTGATCCGATTATTAATTTTGTCAAAAGTAAATCGAGTCCTTTGTATTCATGAGCTTACCTCACTAAGTTTCACTCCTGAAGTAGCGAAAGACTGTTCCAACAATTGTTGTACACTCGGTAAAGAGACATGTTCGTCTTTCTCAACGAACAGTTGATAGCAAAAGGCTTCTTGACCTGATGATAACTTGAGAAACGGTTCCGAACGAAGAAGTTGCGCGACTAGTCCATTCAGAAATTCTTCCGGATCCTAGAATATTTCGTAAAAAAAGAATCTAGTAATGATTAAATATTTAATATCATTAAAAAGTATATTTTAAATTTCGGATAATATTTATTTTCTGTAACAGTGTTCATAAAAAAAATTATTCACTTAGTTGTGTCTGTGACTTTGTCCACGTGGAACCTTATGTAATAAAAACAGTTATTAATGAAATCATCTGAATGTACTAAGTCCATTTAGTTATCTACACTCATCAAAAAAGTCTAAGCAACATGTACTAATTTAAATTTTAGGATGGTTCTTCACATTATAACGTATTTTATTTTTAAAATAATAACTTTAGGGTTCTATGATGTAAAAATAACAGCTATTGTCTTTATAAGTTCTTTTAATAACAGAAATGAACAATATTAGAATATACTGTAGAAACTAAGATACATAAGAAACTAAACTTTTTTCTTACAAAATGAAATTTCTAAAGAAAATGTATTTATTGTGAAAGAATAGAACAATTTAATACAAAGTATGGTCTCCTCTGCTATTCAGAACTTGTCGGCAACGATTATTCATTGAATTAATGAGACTGTTTATGTCATCTTGCGGTATTCGCTCCCAATGGAATTGTAGCAAATCCTTCAGCTGTTGGGTTGTTGTCGCTCCGTCCAAGTCCTTCAAAACACGTCTCTGGAGCATGTCCCATGCGTGCTCGATGGGGTTGAGATCTGGCGATTGTGCAGGCCAGGGCAATACCCGGATGTTCTCCGTTGCAAAGTATTCACTGGTTCGCCGAGCTGTATGTGAACGCGCATTGTCATGCATTAACCTAAAATCGGAGCCAAAGGTTTGTGCAAATGGGTAGACATAAGGTCTGAGAATATCCTCAATGTAATTTTCAGCATTCATGTTTCCATTTACAAAAACGAGCTCAGTTCGCCTGTTCTTCATAATACCCGCCCATAACATAACTGTTGAGCCGCTGTATGGATGAACTTCCTGAACGCACCTGAGCCTTTCAGTATTTCCGGGCCGACGATACACTCGCACCCTTCTTGTATCAGGCTTAAACCCGAATCGCGACTCATCGGAAAACATAATTTTATCCCATTGTTCCTGGGTCCATGTTATGCGTTCTCTACACCATTCATATCGACGAGCGCGATTCCCGTGACGTATCGGTGGGCACCTGATTGGGCGTCGAACTCGTAGGCCGTACTCATGCAGTCGATTTCGCACAGTTTGAGGACTTACATCAACATCACTTGAAATTTGTAGCCTCAAACTTATCTCTCGAGCGGTTAACATCGGCTGGCGTCTTGCAGTCAGTTGTATGTACCGGTCTTGCCGAGTGGTTGTACTCCTTTTACGGCCTGGATGCTGTTCAGCGGGTTCTCCTGTATTATTGAAGCGCTGCCAAAGACGACAAATAACACTTCTATGAATGACAAAATGTCGAGATACCTGAGATTGATTACTTCCCGCTTGCAACATCCCTTAAGCTCTTTGAATTTTATGAAAAAACAAAAGATAATCAAATTTTTTTTTACAACCAGCCAGTATGTCGTCAATAACAAAAAAGTTTACTTACCTACGCACTTTGTTTGAGTAAATACTTAGAAATTAATGAATATAAATGGTAAAATTTGTAATATCACGCATGTTGCTTAGACTTTTTTGATGTGTGTACTTTTATCTCGTACTTAAGTCATGTCGTCATTAATATTACAATAACTTCTAATTGAGTGAACCGATTTTAATGAAACAAATACTTTATTTTAGGTTTTATCGTGAACTATATATTTTAGCAGTGACGCGTGTCCAACAAACAGGCGAGAAGACATTTCTAGAAATGATTGAAATGTATTTTATTACTTATTCTTAGACACCTGCATCAATTCTTTTCAGAAAAATTTATAAAGTACAAACGTGTTACATTTACATTTTTATTATTATCAACTACTATATATTATAAAATAAAATCCTCTGCTACGTCTGTTTGTCTGTTCGCAATAAGCTTAAAAAGTACTAAACGGATTTTCATGCGGTTTTCAACCGTAGATAAAGTGATTCATGAGGAAGGTTTAGGTATATAATTTGTCAAGGTTTTTTTATTATCAGGGCGGGAGAACGTCCGCCGAGCCCGCTAGTGTATACTATAGATGCTCAAAGTGTATGAAACTTAAAGTAATATTATTGCTTTTGTCTTAGATACCTTTTCTTCCGAAGTCAACCCTGGTACGTCAGATAGTCTCTCTAGTAATGTACGAAGCTTCATAACACGATCTGCGCGAACATAGCCATGTTTCCTTAGTGGATTTACAATCTCCTCGCGGAGAACTCGTTGAACTTCCGAATAGTGAGGCGAATCCTGGCCCATAACATATTAAGCACTTCTACATAATCCTGTTAGGTAACATGATAAACTCTAAGGTAAAATGGATCCACGTTACCTCTGGTTCGGGTGGTCGATATAATAGTGCGTCAAACACACTAGTGAATGTGAACATTGCGAATAGTGTGGCATCGAGGTAGCACGAGTTATGGTGCCCTTGTATACCGCGATTTTTGCCGGCCAGTTCTCCGAGTGAATCCAGTGGAGGTACCACGCCTGGCACCACGGGACATTCCGGCTGTAAAAATATTATGCAACGAAGATAAAATATTGTCTAATAGACAGCAACAGTTCTATAGAAAATTTCAGTTTCTATCTAATTTTATAATACCTACATATTACATCTCTTATGTATTATATTTAATTAGTGGGCCCGGCGGACGTTGCCCTTGATAATGAAAGAATCCTAAAATTGAACCGCAGCGTCATCTACCGGGTTCTATTATGAATCTAAACCATTCTTGGAATGACTTCACTTGAACACTCACAAAAAATTCATCAACCGTTTAGGAGGTCCGATACACGAATTATATATACTACTAGCCGACCCGTGCCCACTTTGTTGGGCGGTAATACGTAAGAATGGAATGGTTATTTTGCGCTAAGACGCAGCGGAAACTCTGAAAAGGAAAAAATACCCCGATTTTGCAACATTCTTCATTGCTGCTCCGCTCCTATGTGTCTTAGCGTGATGATATATAGCCTATAACCTTCCCTGATAAATGAGCTATATAATACTGAAAGAATTTTCCAAATCGGACCAGTAGTTCCTGAGATTACCCCTTACAACGTCACAAACTCTACCTCTTTATAATATTTGTATAGATAATACTTATACCAAGATATGAACGATCATATTGTTACACTGCTACTGTCTATAACGACTAATAATTATAATTTATTATATTTAAAATATGGAAATATTAATATCTTACTAATGCGAAAATATTATTCTCTAGAAAAGTGTTGTATTATTCTCTACAAGTGTAATCGATTTATCCATCCAAGACGCAACGATACGTATTGTTGAAAGGTACTATGTGATTTTAACAACTTTAAATATATTTTTCAATTTAAAAACTTTTTAAATGATAGATAGCAAATTAGAAACAACATATTTTGAGCCTCAAGATTTGCATACAGTGTCTATATTCACAGTTGGACTTTCGTCGTGTTACTAAAATAATTAAATTACAATTAGTACATTGTAGAATGGTGTTAGAATATTTAGATCAGTTTTGTTAATATTTAATACTATGTCGTAGACTTATTCTTTTAAACTTTTTAAAGAAATTGGAAATTTTGACAAGTGAATCTTAGTAATTTTACATTTAAGGGTGGATTTTTAAAATAACTATTACCATAATTCGATAGACAGGCATTATGTTTATTCTCATTTTTGTTATTTTTCTGTTTATATCTAATCTAACATGATAAATAAGAAGTACAAGAACTTGTTTGTTTAGTTATCCAATAGTTATAACAGGGAAATTTAGAATAAATCGATTCCGAGTGTTATCGTAGTTTTCAGGGTAATCTGTAATTTTATTATTCATTCTTCCTGTTTTTTTTGCATACACATATATCAGGTTATAATTCTAAAAATTCTTATAAAAAAATATTTTATACAGTATTTTTCATCCTACTTTCAATGAAGAAAAACACAACCTTTTATGTTAAAAGGGAGTTGTTAATTAATATTTCTTTCTTTTTTGCGGTAGTTATTATGAAATATTTTTTCTTATTTAAATTTATTTGTGAATTTGTCAACACAAGCTTTTGCTTAATTCTATCTATGATTACATCAGATTAAAGGGAAGTCTTCTCTTGATTGTGGCGATACATTGTCGCCATTTTTTTTGCGAAGTGTCTACGCTATTAACCTTGCACGGCCTTAACAGCTTCACCGAACTGCATTGTCGCACTCACTATAGATAATTTTTCTTATCGTAAAAGTATTTTTATTTAGTTTTTTTAGTTATTATTATTTATTGACCGTTTTTCAGCCAAACTATGCGTATAGTGGAATACCTCAAAGTCACTTCCAAATAGCGATTAATAGTTTTATAGATCTCTAAGGTATAAAAATACATGGACATTGGCTTCGGACGGGTTTTTCAGTGAAAAAAAGAATGACTTTAGAACAGGCAATAGGGGCATTAAATCTAGCTTACTAGACTGTGGGCAAATTTTGGCTGATTTTTACATTTTTTAAGAGTACAATATAAACACTGTGTTTATCTAAGATACTGTATAAAATGGAGATAAAGTCACTTAAGTATGACATTTTATCATAACATTCACCACCCAAGTGTTATACAAGAATCGACTGCTGCTTTTTTATAGATAATCTTGCAAATGACAAGTTGAAGGAGTATTTATTTGAGAGTCTAGGTCAAGATAAGATAATTCAGAAACCCGGGGGTATATAATAGCATCTTTATAGCAAAATGATTTATCATAAATAATAAGAACAACATGAGCATAATGTTACGTCAATTTAGTATTATGTAAGTACCTATTTAAGGGTGGTTTTTATACGAACAACTTTTTAATAAATATATAGAAATAACCAATTTTATCATTTTCAGATGTCTCTTAGGATGCATTGCATTATCACAGAGCCATAAATTACGACAGAACTCAAGAAAATTTCCAGATGAATTCTTATTCGGGGCCGCAACTGCATCTTATCAAGTGGAAGGTGCATGGGATGAGGACGGTGTGTTTATAATTATGTAATTTATAACTTTGCGAGATAACTTTTCTATATAGAAATATGTTTACAGGTAAGACGCCAAATATTTGGGATCATATGACACACACCAATCCCTGCGTTATAAAAGACTGTTCAAACGGCGACATCGCTGATGATTCCTATCACCAGTATGAGAGAGATGTTGAAATGATGAGGGAGTTGGGCCTCGACTTTTACAGATTCTCTTTATCGTGGCCGCGAATTCTACCTACCAGTTTTCCTGACTACATCAATGAGGCAGGCGTAGAATACTACAATAATTTAATTAATGAAATGCTTAAGTACAACATCGAACCTATGATCACTTTATACCACTGGGATTTGCCACAAAAACTGCAGGAGTTAGGCGGATGGGCAAATCCCAATATTGTCGATTGGTTCGCTGACTACGCTCGCACCGTATACCAATTGTTCGGAGACAGGGTGAAGTATTGGATTACTATCAACGAGCCATATCAAGTTTGTTTTCAAGGGTACGGAGACGATACGAAGGCACCTCGGTTAAATATTAAAGGTGTGGCTGATTATATGTGTGGTAAGAATTTACTTTTGGCGCATGCAAAAGCTTATCATATATACCATGACGAATTCAAGGCATCCCAAGGAGGAGTAGTATTTATAGCGTTCAGCGCACAATGGTACGAGCCTGCTACTGAGGAGGATATAACTGCTGCTAAAGAGACAAATGAATTTCTGGTAAAGACCCTTAAATAGTTACTTAAGTATAAGCTTTATTTAAATTTAGGTTAATTTTGTTCTTTTTCTAGTGGGGTTATTATGTTCATCCAATATATACCGGCGATTTCCCAGCAGTTATGAAAGAAAGGATTGCTACTAAGAGTGCCGAACAAGGATACCCTAGATCACGATTAGTCGAATTTACACCTGAAGAAGTTGATTACGTAAAAGGTACTTCAGACATATTCGGGCTCAATCACTACGTAACTCATTTGGTATATAGAAACCAATCTACTTATGGCTACCAGGCTCCATCGCTTTACGATGATTTAGACGCCGGGTTATATCAAAAAGACGAATGGATAATTGGTGAATCAACTTTTACAAAGGTAAAGCATAAATTTAATTTGAACAATAAATCCTCTGTGTTCTAAATTTATTTGCATACACACATAATCTTTCTAATACCGTAAGTTGTGGTGACTGTTCCGGATTGTTTAATTATTTCAAAGTGATGTTATTTACAAAAAAATTACACATATACAACACTTTTATTAATATTTTAGTCCAGAATATTTAGTGTCTCAGAAGGAAAGGTTTTTTTTTTACAACCTAATTAATCAAATTAATGTTTCAATCACAATTTTAGTCAATTCCATGGGGCTTTTACAAACTACTCACCAATATACGAGAGGTATACAACAATCCTCCCGTTATTATAACTGAAAACGGATTTGCATCACGCGGCGGCCTTATGGACAATGATCGCATTACGCATTTACGTTCGTACATTAGTGCCATGTTAGACGCGATGGAAGAAGGCTCGGACATTAGGGGTTACACCGCATGGAGTCTTATGGACAATTACGAGTGGATGTATGGTTACACGTAAGTAGATTAGTGTTAAATAAGCTCGTAGAAACATGTACAGATGTAGGATGTAACTAGTATGATATGTAAAGCAAAAAAAAATTAAAGTAAAGTCAGATGTAATGCGGATTATTGGTGTATCGACGGTTGGTCTTCAGAGATTGTTTGATCCCTAAAAAGCGAATGCCGATTAATCCGGTCCATAGTAGGCTGTAGAGTAATAGACATCTGTAGTCGACTGGATAGCGACTACCATGCATATAATGCTGTCGCTGCTAATAAGTGTTACAGTTCTCGTTTATGTCACACGTTTCGGGTTTGGCCAGTTTACATTGAGCTGCCGAGAACTTAAGGGTGGTATCACAGCGTCGACTGTCAATAAATTGTAGACTTCTCGGTGGTAGCCGTTATTCTTGGATTGCATTGTGCTTACTATTAGGTACAGTGCAGTAACGTTGTCCTACTCTGATAAAAAAAAAAAATCTCATGTTGAGTTTTGGGTAGGTAATTCTATTGGTTGGTATCTATTCTAAAATGGGCACAATTTTCGGATAGGTACCTACTAATCGTATCCATATACGCCAAAAAGACTTATTAATAAATTACTTAATTGTTTGTGTGTACAATTACTTGTAGTCATAGCGACGATATGTGTTTAGTCAATTAGCTTTTCCTCTGTCGTTATAATTTAATTTAAAAAATATAAATGGAATATACAAAATATTACAGGAATTTGATAGAACACTATTTAATGCAATGGCTCTTGGTATATTTAATCAGGCAATAATACAATTCAATAGTTTGAAAATTAAACCTAACTAAATTTGCAGAGAACGATTTGGACTCTACGAAGTGGACTACAATGATCCAGCTCGCACACGTTCTCCACGCAAGTCAGCGTTCATGTACAAAGAATTATTGCGCACACGCACACTTGACTTCGATTTCGAAACTGATACCATGGAGATGACAATCGATGAAGGCCATTAAAAATAGCGGACAGTGTAAATGTTACGATTAAATGAATAAATTATTATCATATATTTCTTTTACTTCAATACTTTATAATATTTGTTTTGCTTGATTTATTACAAACACTACTTGTCTATTACAATAGTTTCATATATATTTAAATATTGCGTAAGAGAATCTTGATAGAATTAAGAAATTTTCAGAACAATCGGTATACTTGAGTCTGGTCTAAAAATGTTGTGAACCGTTTATAAAAGTTCGGATAGTATAATAAATTCCCAATTACAGCACGATTATATAAAAGCCTTTGATGATATGTCGCCTTGTGGCGTAAATGATGTTATTTTCAATAATAATTCACAATCCTACTTTACATATTTTTTAAATATCTTAAAAGTTAATGATTCTTTGAAAAAGACTCGATTTCAAATGTTATTACATTTTTACAAAAAAAACAATGACACATACGTACACACGTAGGCCCAAACGAAGCTAAGCACTGCGCCTGATATTAACACTAAAAAATATTTCAAGTTTAACCAAAAAATTCCTGTTTTAAAAAAATATGGCATAAATCACGTTGTAGGTGGTAGAGTCACGCTGAAACTATTACTGGTTTCAGCATAAATGTGTCGGCTCGCCCGGGCTTCTACCACCCGATTCACAGAAACACCGACGTGAAGTAACAGTGCTTGCATTATTGCGTTTCCTTCGGTCAGTGAGAGTGCCGGATAATATATGATTTACCCTTTTTTATTGTAGCACGGCGAAGTGACGACACTATGCCTGATGGTAAGCACAGTACAATCCAAAAACAACGACGTCCAGCGATCGACAAACTATTCATCGCCAGTAGCCGCTGTCATGTCGCATGCCGTAGATGTCTCTTCGCGGACTTTACAGAAGTTTCGAGAATGCCTTATCGACACTCACCTGGTCGAAGTGTTCGGTTTCATGCAAGTCGACACGGTCGGGTGGTGGAGTGTCTCGGAAACGTGCATCGCGTCTGCACAGCGGTAGAGGAACGAACAACGCTCGTCCTGGTGCGCACTCGAACAACTGCGTACCGCCGTGAACGCCATCGCCAAGGCCACACACGCTCTGCTCCAGCTCAACGCCCGCAGTTGCTGTGTCTATAACACATTATCTGTGTCGTTACACACACAGATCACCCCCACACACACGTGCACGCATACACGCTTACACATGAAAGTGGAAGGGTCTTATTTTTTTCCTTTATCGAACTGAATTAGTTCAGCAAACTTGCCCGATACGAAACACATATGCGAGTTATTGAGGTATACATGCTTGGTACACATATATTTCACTAACTCATATATGTATGAATATGTAGCTTAGCGTATGAATATGTAGCTTAGCTTAAATTAACCCAGTTAGATTCGCGATTTTACGTAACTTAGGCAAGAGCCCAGGCCGAGGTGTGCCGTGCACCCTTGTGCTAGTTGTCAAAATAAAATCGGCTGAGTGCCTTAAGCGCTCATCTTAGTAGTCCGGCGATGCTGTTAAGGCTTTGCTAAGCCAATAGCGTAGTCAGTCCGAAAAAAATAATTGTGTCGTTACATTTAAAAATCAGCTAAATCCACTTTTAGCCGTTCCTAGTATTTTATGTTATTTTACAAGATCTTCAAAAAACTAAAAACCTTATGAACCTCGGTGTATACAATATTTAGCTGATTTTGAAATGTAACGACCCTTTTATCTAAGCCAGGGTTGCTCAAACGGTCGATCGCGAGTAATAGTAGGTTGGTAACTAAAATGTATGATGAATAAACAGCTAAAATGTATTTGATCTACAAGTAATGAGACCAGAACATACCCCTCATCACTTTTTTATCGTTTTTAGCGGGAGTTACCTATAATTCTGTATCATACACTCGCAGATTTTTTTTTAGAATCGATCGGTCGTAGTTTAACAATATTGAGATGGACCGCCAGCAGTTTAAGTTTGAGCATCCTTTTTTACGTGGAGAGAAAATTAAAACAACTAAGTAAATTAGGTAAAACAAGGTGAGCTAGCGGCGTCCTAACATATGCTCTCCAAAATAATTAATTAAAAATAAATAGATTTAGCGAAGCGGATGGGCACCAGCTAGTTCTTAATAAAATAGGTTATCCAGAAACAACAACAGACATGACATTGTAAACAGGTTAAATAGTTATAGCATATAAAATCATAAAAATGAAAAAGAAATAAGTAAATTGCAACAGATTTAAATGGAGATGTAGCGTATTTTTTAAAAATATAATACATACCATCAATAATTCCTATCCATCGTACCACCCCATAATAATGCTGATCAACATCGGTCGCAACTTCTACTAACGATCCCACACCTATGTCTTCTTGCACGTGTTCCGGTGGTCTAGCAGGCGGGACTACGGCACGAGGTGATCCCAACGCTGGTGAATCATAGAACTCGTCAGGTGCTTCTGTTCCGCATACATCTGCACGATGAATTATAGATCAAACACATTTTCTTCAAACACAAACGTTGATTTATCACCATTGGTCACGGTAACATACTGTTTTCATATTCAAGCACACAAAGTGGTATTTCATCGATCGGTAAGACGGGTAAATAGTGATATGAATTATAAGACATAGTTAAGAGTATGCAGTACGCTGAGATCGACAGCGGGGTCACCCACCGCTACGCTCGGTTTCTATTATTAGAAACTAGGAAAGTTAAAAACAGTCAATCTGTGGGTAGGTCACAACCTACGACGTACGCTGTCGTATTATAACTCCGGATTGTAGGGAATATTGTGATTTGTTTGTCAATAAAAATTAATAATAGTGGAGTGTTAATGTGAAGTGAATACAAATTTGATAACGTTAATATGAGCAGAATGGTAAAACATTATTTATTTTAATAATAATTACTTTTATATTGACAATAACCAGGCCATTTTTGTCACTTTTTTTTGGGGGAACGCTAATTTTCGAAAGTAATAAATCCACATTTTTTTGTATCTCAAGAAGTACAACTTGTTATTTATGGGTGCTTGTGGCATATAATAGTAAGAACCTATTGTAAAAATTTCATATTTTTCAGTTTTTATGGCATATTTTCGAAATTCCCTTTAAGGTCATTGCGTGCCCCTACAAAAAAGCCCCGGCTATAACTGAATATACTATATATAATTGATTCTATATAACATTATGTATTATAAGTGTATATATACTTATCGACTGAATTGTTATGACAGGAATATGTACCTACTATTTGTTCTAATGTTATCAGTGAGACGCAAATAATCTTTGTTATACCCGTAATCGTATACCAGCAGAGAAAACAAAAAATTGTATCTGACATTATCATTTGTTTACGTTGTTAAAGATTACAATCACTTCAGAGTAACTTCTTGCGCAATACTTTTTTTTTTTATATATGCATATATTGGACGTTTCCAATTCTGTCTTAATCCCATACAACCACTACAAGTTCCTAATGAAAGAAAATTAATTTGCAATTAGAAATCGTATGAGGCTTGAAAGGAAACTTGATAAACAATGAAAATATTACCTAAAACTATATTTTGTTCATTAAATCATGTGATTCAGTATTATATCTGAACTATCTCGGAATTTGGTTTAATTATACGATAACTACAACATAAATCTTAAGAATAATGAAATATAGCTTAGTGCCATCTGATGGTGAGTTATTGAAAATAAATGGCATAAAAATCTATGAAAAATACATAGGTATGCCAACATTCACGATATTCAGAGAAACAGTGTTTTGGAATGTATCGGTCTAAGATATATTAACAACCATGTATAAAAGTGTAAATTATGCTTCGTGGGGTATGAAAAAATAATTAACATGAAGGCTTACTTTCAATAGTTTTTTTCGATAGCACAAAATTATATTATGTTTGGTGTCATACAATTTTTTTTTTCTTATCACTATCATTACATAGTATAAAACAAAGTCCCCTGCCGCGTCAGTCTGTCTGTCTGTTCGCGATAAACTCAAAAACTACTGAACGGATTTTCATTTGGTTTTCATTAGTAGATGAGTGATTCATGAGGAAGGTCTATGTATATAATTTGTTAAGGTTTTATACTATCAGGGCGGGATAACGTCCGCCGGGCTCGCTAGTATATTATAAAACAAAGTCCACCCCCGCGCCTGTCTGCTTGTTCGCGATAAGCTCAAAATCTACTGAGCTGATTTTCATGCGGTTTTCATTAGTAGATGAGTGATTCATGAGGAAGGTCTATGTATATAATATGTCTAGTTTTTTTTTGTATATTGGTTGATATATTCATAAATGTTGGAAGTGTCGGAAAAGGTCAAGCTGCCTGGGAGCTTTAATCTAAAACGATGACTAATAATAATCCCTTTGTGATATAACAAAACAATTGAAATAATAAACGACGCAGATGAAGTCGCGGGAATCAGCTAGTAAATAAAATTGTAGAGGTTTCCCATTCTGTTACTTGTTAGACACTTGATGCTTACCAAAATAATGAAAGTACTTTTAAGAAACTGCGATTTTTGTTAGTAGTATAAAAAGCTTAAGAAATGTTCTATGCAAATTATATTTTTGCATCCAATTTTTTTTTCAAAAATATATTAAGTTAATAAAGAACGCAGACAAAGTCCCGTATCAGCTACGACAATAAAACATTAGTAATAATTATATATTCCAAGATTCTAAGCATATACTTTACTGGTATTATGAGTGTACCTCGAGGTGCAGTATGGGGAAATGCAGAGGGAAACTTAAAATGGTTGTCAAGTATATTTATTATAGGTATAATGAGTCATAACATCTGAGATAAAATCATATATACTCACCAACTAAAACTCCTGTCTCAATCTTTTTATAGTCATGCACCATTTTCGTTTTTTGTCGTGGATCTTCAGAAACAATGGAATTTGTTTGTGCAGGTCTATTTCGTCGTCTTTCGGGTGTTAGATGGTTTATAAGATTTACAGATTTCACACGATCATTTTGGGTTGGGCGTTGCATAGTGTGAACGCGTCTGGAGGCCAAAGATCCATAGTCAATAGTTTGAGGTCCACGAGGTGCTGGTGGCCAACTACCACCTATTAAACTGTATAAGTCAATCTAAAATATGTTTTATTTAAATTATAGGTTAACTGAAAATTATATAGATTAGAAGTATGAGTTGAGAATATTAATAGAGTTAATGTACAAAATGCCCAATATTTATAAATGTTTTCTACTAACAAATTTTTGACTTATGTGTTTATTTTTTGTTGGTAAAATTTAGTTTAAAACCATCCAGAAAATAATAATATTGCAGTTCTAGTTTATATTATTTTTACATTAAAGAACTGGCTACAACTTTTACATACATCATTTGTTTTTATTTAAGTATTTCTAAAACTTACTCAATAAGATTATCATAAACGAATATCACTAACCATCACCAATCATTAGTGTATTTCCTAATCACTTCTCTATTAGTTATTACATATCACCATTATATACAATAAAACACCCTTCACCACCTATTGGTACTAACACCAGTTTGGTATTCGTTTTGAACAACAGTCACAAGACTGTGTTGGTTGTTTGTTTTTACCTATTTTTATTAGGTACTGAGAATAACTTATAGCACTTCAAAATATTATAGGTTATAATAGAACTGAATTAAATATTTGGTTACTCCTTTTTGTATTTCTTTTCAGTCTTCTGAAATATTTGAAATATTTATATTGAATATTTTACTCATAATATATATGTCAGTTTTGACCTCCTTCAAATACTCAGTGACTAATTTACCTTCAAGTACATTTAAAATTAATATCTCTACTTCATCCTCTGTACCTCAGTAACTGAACGTACTAACAATGTATATGTTATTTAGTAGTTAATGGATTTATAACTGTTTCATTTCTAAATTTATCAATAAATATATAAATTAAAACCTCCAATAAATCAAAAATGAGATTACGTTTCTGCCCATAATGCACTGTATATCTCACAGTGCACATATCTCAAGTGGTTACGCAGAACAGCAAGAGAATAAAAGCCATAAAGTCCCCAAATGAATATTTAATTATAAAGATGAATTCTAATACAGTCTTGTCACAATGTTTGCATGTTGTACAGGTAGTTTTCTTTATCGTAGTTGCAATATTAGTGTTGTATACCTGTATTAACTAATATTTACTGTTTAGCAATTTCTTATCAATTCAAATTACAAAAACGGATTATTTAAAAATATTTTACACATTAATCGATTGATTCACATCAAAATAAAAGTTTCCAAAATCACCTATTTTGCTAATTATTCCCACTTAAAATTATAATAAACATGTCGAATTGTATGAACTGAAATAAAATTCATTTTGTTTTCCTATCATATATACTTTCGTGTCTTTCATATTAATATCCATGGTTGTTATTAGAGAATGTAGGTATTATTGTGAGTATATATAAATTGCTTGTCTCAGCCCATTAGCTGTGTAAGTCAATCTGGAAGACATATCAAGAAACAACATACAATAGTAACCTCAATAAAATGACACAAAAATTTAATAAGTGTGCTTACATACATTTTTTTAAATATATTATGTAAGTAACAAGAGTGTAAATGAATCAAAAATTATTTCAAATTGTAACAATAATATGTACACATTATCATTAAGAAAAAGCAAGTGCATAGATAAATTACTTAGGAATATTCTCACACATAAGGATTCCTACCACTAATATATAATAAATAGTGCTCACAGAAGTATCTTGTTTATAAGCATATCAGTAATTTTATAATTGAACCTTTAGTCTTTAGGATGAAAAGTTAGTACTTATGCACACAATCCTTGAATTTTTAGGTTTAAACACAAAGTGCTATTATTAAATTGTTGTGATGTTAGTGAACATAATCAGACAATTTTACAGAAACCTGTTGCTCCTCATTTCCACTCAAGACCTTTTCAGTAGTATCGGTATGTGAACGTGATTGACTTATGTCTTTATTCATTTTCATTTGCAGAGAACATCTATTTGAAGTAGTATATATTTTTATTTTTATGCATTTAGTTTTAGTCAACTGCACATACCTGCTGTTTGTAATTGAAAATGGTATTTATTTTCTTTATTTATATATACCACAATGAAATTATTTTGTTTATCGATATCATAATAAAATTATCTATGGCAAAAGACTTTTGACTTTTGGCAAACACAGTACCTATACATTTTACATAGTACCTATATGTAAGCAGAGACAAATAAAAATTGTCCTACAAAAAGAGTTGTCTGTTATTGTCTATTATTTTGACAATTGACTGTAACCCTGCAATGTCCTTTTTATACAGTGTATTATAATCTACTTTGTTTATTTATGTGGACGTTTACTCGCACAGAAGATATGATATGTTCAAAAATGTGTTCGTAAAACAGATCTTTGGGACACAGGAATAACACAGTGATTGATCTACCTACATTTTAGGGAAATTGTAAAATTTGGTTAGGGTTCTTTCTTGTTTACTGTATTAGTTTTTCAGATTGATAAGTAAATAACACAAAATAATTATAAATATTAATACTATCAACTTGAAAATATGGTTCTGTATTTCTTTAATGCATTTATACAAACCTATAGGGTCAATTTTCCATATATAATTGTTTTATAATGTTGATGTATAATAATAAAAGTTTGGTAATAAAATTAGCATATTTTAGGTAATTTTCTGTTTGATTAGTCTGTAAGGATGTAGTAGAATACGAAAAAATTTAATTCATTACCTAATTAACCTTTTCCCCAAACAAAGTTACCTAATACTTTAGTTGTCAAAATATAAGGGACAGCAATACTTTGACTATTATATTAACCATTAATTATTTGAGACTTCTTCTTCTTACCCTTATTCCACCTAAGTACAAAATGTTTGTCATGTTGCGGTGTATGATTTGTCTTCATTTTTATGACCGGCCGCCTGCGTGACATCAATCTCCTTGGGATATCTAATTATTTAATATTAATAATAATATTTAATTTATATTAATATTATAATATTAATTATCTAAGGCTGTTTGTTCTAAATATAATATAGAATAAAATGAGAATAACAATAGGCTATTATTTTGTGTATTCAGTGATAATGAATTGTAAAATACCTATATAATAATAATAAATGAATTTTGATAATTGGTTTTCGGCTTTATATGATACTACTTATTTGAGCCTGTTTAGTTGATTTAATAAGTGTATTAATCTTTTATAGGTTGTCCCAGATACAATGATCCGTCAGGGCAGCATAGACGATATAAATGCACAGCAATTTTTAAAAATATCAAATTATGAAGATACTGTTAGACAACTGGATATATATTATGCTATTGGTATTTATGAGTTTTGTTGACTTTTGACTAAATAGTTATTGATGTCTTTCTTTGTATTAAAAATACAATATATCACTACCCAGGCCATTGTTATGAAGAAGTATATTTAAAAATTAATATTAATAATTTGTCAGAAGATTTTGATTTATAAAAATTAAATAAAGAGTTTATAAAGTCCCAAATAAGTAGTCCCTAAAACTTTTTATGCATACATATTTTGGAAAATAATGGATCCACCAATGTAGAGTAATATTCTATCGTATAATTCCTTAAAAAAGTAGTTGTTATTGTATATTTCTGTCTACTACAAGTAGGCTATCAAAATATTTAATATGGTAATGTAATCTTATAAAAATATAAGTAACTATCCTCTGTCCGCGACTTCGTTCGCGTGGAATAGTTACTTTGGGCTAATGATAACACACAGCGGAAGCTCTGAAGAGGAAAAAAAAAACAATTTTTAAACATTCTTCAGTGGTGCTCCGCTCCTATTGGTCTTAGCGTGATATATTGCCTATGACCTTCGTCGATAAATGAGCTATATAACACTGAAAGAATTTTTCAAATCGGATCCATAGTTCCTGAGATTACCCCCTACAACATCACAATATACACCACATTATTAAATTAGCATTTTAAAGTTTTTTGTAAATCTATTTCAGTTAAAAGACAATTATTAAGATTCCAAAGCCCTATCACTGGATTATTTCCAGTCTTGTCTTCAGATCTTCATATTGGTAGTGTGAGAGACAGTATATACTGTGCAGCTGCTGTCTGGGGTCTCTATCAAGCTTACAGGTAGTAATTTATTATAATATGAAATACACACTTAGTAAATTACAAAAAATTCAAATTATATATTCCATGTTCAATTCATTATAATTTTATAAACCTATTTTAAGAAATCAAGTCTTTACTTGAAATCCAGCCCTCTGTGTATACCATATAAGATATTTCGTTATTTAATATTAGATGAGACTGTGAACGAACACTAAAATCTATAAAGTATTTTAAAAAACACCTATGACAACTGCTGACAACTTCGGATGGATTGGAGATCTTTCATTGATAATTCTTATTTTTAAATTACACTATAGCAGCTTTAAAAAAATATGTTTCTTTAATGAACAGTCTAATACATATATATACATGTATTCTTTTTGCAGGCGTATTGATGATGATAGAGGAAAATCTCATGAGTTAGGTCAGAGTACAGTGAAATGTATGCGCGGTATATTAGAATGTTGGGTAAAGCAGGCGGCGAGAGTGGAAGCATTCAAGACACGGCAAAGTGCAGCTCATGCACTTCATGTAAAATTTCACATAACAACCGGTGAACCAGTACTAACAGATGAACAGTATCATCACCTCCAAATAGATGTTGTATCACTGTATCTTATATTCCTTGTTCAGATGATCACATCTGGACTCCAAATAATTTATACACAGGTATTTTTGTTTGTTTTATTGAATGTATGAATAAATTGTAAACCTCAGGGGCCTAAAATTCTAGTTATATTTTGATAGATTTACTAAATCGATTATAAAATCAGAATAGATTAATTACATGCTATAAAATAATAATATCAAAACAAATACTAACAAAAAACAAAAAGAACCTTAGTTAAAACTTGTTCTAAAATGTTTTAAAGTATGGGCACGATACTTTAGACGTAAAAAAAATAAGCCTAGCATCAATGAACAGTTTTACTGGGGCCCTTTTCAAGGTTAATTATTGCTTAACTGCTTATCGTGGGAACGCCGCATGGTCGAACAATGGGAACCGGGGCGCGAGTCGAGGTGCGGGAGGCGGGCCGAACTGCGCGGTGTATTCATTTATTACACCAGTTCGTTTTTGCGTAAATCAGCTGATGTTGAGTGCATATCAGTTTTGCGTTTCTCGAGATAATTAGGTCAAATATAAAGCACCTATTTTTTTAATTGATTTAGTACGAGAATCGACAAATGATTATTGTGGAAAAATATTGCTGGCGGCCAAATAGTCGCTCGGTATATTATATTTATGGGTATACAAATGTAACATAATTATTATAATTTATACTAATACATATTTATAATTAATATTTAATAATCAATTTTTAATTGACACTTTATATTAAAATAAAAAAATCAAGGCCTATCTCCATACACACGAACACATAAAGTGAATGATGAAAAAAAAATTGGCTCAAGAAGCATCTCGCATTAAATTGATGTGTGGTTTGTAAATTCTTTCATTAGAATGTTATTTTACGGGCGGTGAATTATTTGATTTATATCTTTAGGATGAAGTAGCGTTCGTCCAAAACTTGGTGTACTATGTGGAGCGTGCATATAGAACTCCAGATTATGGGATGTGGGAGAGGGGCTCTAAGTACAATGATGGGAAACCGGAAATTCATGCTTCATCTATTGGTGTGTGTTTTTTTTGTTTCTATTTTTGGTTTAATATTAACTGTTAATTGATTGAATAGGTATCTACAGTTTAATTATTTTAGGTATGGCTAAAGCAGCCTTGGAAGCTATCAATGGATGCAACTTGTTTGGCGATAAAGGAGCATCATGGAGTGTAGTCTATGTAGATATTGATGCACATAATCGCAACAGAAGCATTTTCGAGACTATGCTTCCACGTGAATCCAGTTCGAAGGTATTCATACTAATCTGTATATCATCAAATCAATTTAATATATTTTTTAGTTTTTAGAAGTTATTTTAATGTGTGAATAATGTCATACTCACAATAATAAAACTTAAACAGAGGTAGTGAGGTATAAGAAATCGTTATTGTTTATGTAGATATAGTAGTTCTGAAATTAGTCAGGGGCAAATGGGACCCATACCATACCCGAGAGTACTAGTATAATTCTAAGGGCTTTCGCACCTGGAGCTACCTTCCTAGTATAAGTTTTTTATATGTAGTTTATCAAAAAAACGCTGGGGGCTCTATGTTTCTGGAATTAAAATTTGAAGATAATGCCAAAGAAATGTTGCTCATTTGGAATGAACACAATAAAAAAACATGTGGTGTGGCTGTGTCATGACACGGCCGTTTGCTGTACGTGAATACGTCTCGTCACGGGTGATATTTTCTATATAAATCATTATTATTTATGTATGTCATAATCATTTAACGGGTTCAGGAAATAAATTGACCTAACAAACAATTACTATGTTATAGTTTTATTATATATATATAATATATTACATATATTATATATATAATTATAGGTCTGTGTGATCCGCTCGGCCGCATTCACTTTTTTACGTTGCCTCCACTACTTGACTCGGTTATATGGTATTTTATTGGTACCATTCGATTCGACAGAATAATTAACAGAAGTTAGTTATTTATGTAATTTTCCGTTATTTTAGGGTGTTGACGTTGCTCTATTACCAACAATATCGTTCCCAGCGTTCGCAACTCACGAAGAACATTTATGCCAATTAACAAAATCTAATATATTGAGGCGTTTGCAAGGGAAATACGGTTTTAAAAGGTTTAGTCGCGATGGATATAAATGTGTCCTCGAAGACCCAAATAGAAGGTATTATCATGAAGGTGAATTGAAAAATTTCGAAGGAATAGAGTCGGAATGGCCCCTGTTTTATGTGATGATGATAATCGATGGTGTGTTTCGAACGTTACCCGATCAAGTGGAAGAGTATCAAAAGCTATTAAAAGCGAGAATATATATGGATGAATATGGAGGTACAGTTTTTTTTTTGTAAGTGTGATTTTGTTATGGTAATGTTTTGAAATTCTAATCGGCAACATTGTGTCGGATAGAGTGTTGAAAATAGCGGTTGACGTACAATCGCCGAAGCTAAGCAACGTCGGGCGCGGTCTGTACTAGGATCGGTGACCGCCTGCGCGTGACATTGGTTTATTGTTGTATTTTTTAAATTAAAATCTTTCCCTGTAATATAAAAGTTTTACTTCTAATTGTGGGTCTTTACGACACATTCTAATTTTTCATTTCTTTGCATTTTACTATTGCATTTACCAAAATGAGGTCTATCGCATTTTTTATGAAGAGGTAACTCTTAGGTATATTTCATATTAGCTACTATTACTTTATCGTATATATTTCAGATCCTGTTATACCATGGTATTACTACGTGCCCCGAGAAGGAGTAGAGAGTGAACGTTCTGATCCGAACTCTGTTCGCAGATTGCCAGCCAGTAAGTTCAAAATATATAATTATACTAGCTGTACCCGCAGCTCCGTACGCGTTTAAAAAAATTGTTTTAATGTAATATAAAATTGTGAAACCGTGTACAATTATAGAAATGCTCTCTAAAAACAATTGTAAGTACGACACGCACGCCACTTACAACATGTAACGTATACATTAGATATATAGATACTAACAGTGTGTCAAATGAGGTTTATCTTCAGCAACATATTTGGAACCTTAACCCATATTACTACCTCAGTGCTCACTTACACTGTATAAGAAACGATTGAAACAATGACTTAAAGATGTTATTATAATGATATAATATGCTCATATTATCAATTATTTTTTAAATTAAAATCTTTCCCTGTAATATAAAAGTTTTACTTCTAATTGTGGGTCTTTACGACACATTCTAATTTTTCATTTCTTTGCATTTTACTATTGCATTTACCAAAATGAGGTCTATCGCATTTTTTATGAAGAGGTAACTCTTAGGTATATTTCATATTAGCTACTATTACTTTATCGTATATATTTCAGATCCTGTTATACCATGGTATTACTACGTGCCCCGAGAAGGAGTAGAGAGTGAACGTTCTGATCCGAACTCTGTTCGCAGATTGCCAGCCAGTAAGTTCAAAATATATAATTATACTAGCTGTACCCGCAGCTCCGTACGCGTTTAAAAAAATTGTTTTAATGTAATATAAAATTGTGAAACCGTGTACAATTATAGAAATGCTCTCTAAAAACAATTGTAAGTACGACACGCACGCCACTTACAACATGTAACGTATACATTAGATATATAGATACTAACAGTGTGTCAAATGAGGTTTATCTTCAGCAACATATTTGGAACCTTAACCCATATTACTACCTCAGTGCTCACTTACACTGTATAAGAAACGATTGAAACAATGACTTAAAGATGTTATTATAATGATATAATATGCTCATATTATCAATAACTAATACGTTTATAGTCTAATATCTTATTAGAAAGACCCCTTCTACCTTCAAAATTACCATTAATAATGATGTTTAATTGTAAACAATGAATTAGCTGACGTCTTGAAATCTTGCATAAATATTTATATTTCGGTTATTTTAGGAAGTAATTTAGGTTATTCTATTAGATAGACTAGCTGTTACCCGCGACTTCGTCTGCATGAAATTTAGCAAAAATATGTGCATTGTACTGGACTCCAAGAATATAATTGAAATTCATATATTTGTGTCTATGTATGTAATTTTAATTATGTTGTCTTTTCGGTCATTTCTGGCGGCCATATTTTTCGGCTTTCAAAAGAGTCCTTAAAAGCCCTTTTCTGAACTCGTTGTAGTTTTTTTTTTAATTTAAAATCTTAATCTGCCACCGGACATGCTTATTAATAACTAACATATTTAGATTATTTACAATTTAAGAAGAAGAAAAACTGCATACCAACTTCCCTTTTTTAATACATAAATATATAATTCCAGGCGAACCGGGAGATAATGAAAACAAAGGTAAAATTAAGTTGAAATTAAAAGTCGCTAACTTTTGTCTCTTCTAACATTTCATGTTTTAGCTTAAGCACTATGATTAACTTAACTTTTAACTTAAGCACTATAACTCAGCATTACAATTTGCCTTTTATTACTTACTCTGCCTTAAAAAATAACCAAATGTAGATTATAAGCTGTGGCATAACTGAATTTTTTACTTTTTTTTTGGCGTAGGGAGATCCTGCATTGGAATTCCATTCCCTCGGGGCAGAGGTGGGTAGTGTCAGACTCTTACTGATTAAACTCTGTGGTGAACCGTGTGCCGTGCCGGCAACAAGGCCCAGCGCAAACGCCAGGTCTTCCACTGACCATGACAGCTCAAACTGTCTCCCCGTCCGCCGAACCAATGTAATGGAAGGTTAGGTTCCCCGCCCCTTCCCTTCTTGGTCCGGCCTGATAATGAGAGAGACGTCTTTTCCAACCGCCACCCGCCAGTGTTTTTAAAGAGATTGCCTTTTCAGCCTATGTAACTTTTTAGATGGTCTTTTCTCACGGTAACTTTTTAATGGGGGTTTCCAAATTCCACCGCCATACAGCCGGAGTCTTCGCACGCGCGCCCCGGTAGGGGCGTGCGGGGGGACCGCGTCAGGGTTACCCCTCTGGCGGTAGCTTCTCTCACCCCCCGTAATGACGGGGGTGTCTTTCTATCCATGATTCGCGCGTATTGCGTTACGTCATCTGGGCTCGTCTCATTCTCGTGGTGTCTAATTCGTTTGTAGTGTAGTTGCGGCAGTAACGAGCTTCGCTTTTCGGACAAAATCGCTTTTTGCATCCTTCCCTCGTTCGCTGTACTCCGCCTTGATTCTCTCGGCTTCTTCCAGCGAGGCTGTCTGTAGTAATTGATCGCGCTCTGATACTAGGGCGGCCAGCCTAGTCTCGAACTCAATCAGAACTTTCTCTGCGGCGTCTGATCGCTCTCTCGCTCTAGCCTTCCTGCTTCTTCTGCTGCTCTTGGGTCTCACAAGGGAGGGGGGAGGGTTGGCGGGGGCCATAAGGCTCGCCGCTGCCGTCTCCTCAACCTCCTTTGGAGGTTGTCTGGCTTTATTTTCGGTTTGTCGAACTTCTCGTCGCCGCTCGGTCCGCGGTAGGGTGCCGGCTCGGCGGTTTCTCAGCTCCCGTTTAAATATCGGGCAGCCAGCTTTGTTATTTGCGGAGTGCGCGCCCCCGCAGTTGGCGCAGGTCGCCGGCTCCTCTCTGGGGCGATCGCATTGTCGGGCGGTGTGGGGTCCCCCGCACCGCACACAGGCTACATCTCGGTGACATTGAAGCGAGGAATGCCTGAACTGTTGGCAGCGGAAGCACTGCGCAAGCCGGCGCTCCCCCCTCCAGGCTTCGATTCGTACTGGTAGGCTCGCTATCTTTTTTACATCGTAAATTGCGGGCGTCAGGCCGGGCGATCGCTTCAGGACGACGAAAAAGACGCACCCGGGTCTGCCTCGACGTCCGTTTATTTCGCGGGCGTATTCCGGCGCGAATCCTTTCTCGCGTAAAGCTTCAAGTATAATTTCAGGGTCAGTCTTCTGGGGCAGGCCGCGCACGGCGGCCTTGAGGCATTGTTGAGAGGGGGGGGAGTAAGTGAACCACTTCGCCCCCTCTTGCTTCGACAGAAAGTCTGTGGTGACTCTGTATTCTTCAGCGTCTTCAGGAATAAATCGGAATCCTGCTCCGTATCCGCGGACGTTGGGCGCGCGTCCCAACTTTTCCTCCAGCAGTGGGAGTAGCGCAGCCCAGTTGGGAAGGCACTCGACCACTATCGGAGGAAAACGCGGACCTCGTACGTCGGGTGAGGCAGGCGTGTCCGATTGGCCAATCACGGCGGTCGGTGGCGTCGGATTAGGGATCCGCGGGCGCGAGCTCGACTCGTTGGTTCGCGAATCGCGCGCAAGAGGCGCGGCGATCGACGCGTACGAGCGAGAGTGAGAAGGCTGCTCGCGGGCAGCCTTTCGCGACGTGGAAGACACGGGGGGGGGTGCGACCTCCCGTGTTGCTGGAGTGACGGCGGATACACGCGGCGATGGTGATGTTGGTGTTGTTGCTTCTTGCTGCATGGGCTTCACTATCTTCGCTCTCTTGCTGAGCGGCGGCGCTTCTGTAGGCGTAGGTGGTGTCGGTGGTGGTGCGCGATTCGCGGCGGCCTCTGCTTCAGGTTCACTGCGCTTACGGCGCAGCGCACGACCGAGCGGGCTATCCGGGGCGTCCGGAATCGCGGGTAACGCGAATGAGCCGCAGGCGGCGCGTTCGAGCGCCGCCGCGTCTGTCGCGGAAGGCAGGTTGCCCTCGGTGGCGGCCTCCGAGATGCGCATGTACAGCGCCATCCAGCGGAGCATACCCTCCGACAGAGCCCCAACTGTAATCAGTTGGGCGAGAGTGAGAATATCACTCTCGTACGCATCTGTCGAGGGGTACGCCCCACCAGACGGCCTCTGTTGCACACCCGAAGTCGACGGCTGAGGTGCAGGCACGGAGGTGCGGTGGTGGTCCATAGGCGAAGCACTGCCATAAAGCCACCCGTCCTTATTTGTAACTAGGTTTTTCCTCACTCTCTGTAACTTTTTAACGTGGTTTTATGCCTCGGCAAATTTATAAGGAGGTTTCCTCCCTCTACCACATACCACCTCCACCGTAGCCGGCTCGTCTGAGCCCGTCTCTCGTCTCCTCTGATAAGCAAAGGGATACTGCGAGGGGCGTAGTCTGCTACGGTATACGCCCCGGCCCGATAATGGATACCGACCTCCGGGGGTGTTTATCGGTTATCCAGCTAGATCCGCAGTGTTCCACGACACAGGGTTACGTCAAGGAGAATGTGGCTCTTGGCCACGCACTACAATACTGGGGGGTAGAGTAACGCTCCTCTACGCCTGTGATTCCACCTCTTGTAGATCAGTAACAATCAGTAGCGTATGATCAAATTTTGTAATCAAAAAATGTTTGCCCAACTGGGAAGTCCTATATTTTTCTTTTTCACTCTAGGCGCTCCATCATCGCAATTTGGTCTCCTCCACTGGTTACCGCCGAGGGTTAGGACCCCATGGCTCTAGGGTAAATACGGCCCTGCTTATAATTTTTCATAGTAGTCCACACACGAGTTATAGTTTCATATTGGCATAATCCTGTTTTTTTTTGCTATATAATTAACAATCTTCCTATTTTTTTTAATTGAAAAGTAACTATTTAATAATAAAATGTCACCAGTTAGTATGTGTTAACCATCAGATATTTTCATGCAATCTCTTATGAAATCAACTTTTATTTGTAATGCTTTGTATATTGATATGCTAAACAAATTGATATGCTTTCACGTATGTATCAGTAAAATCCCACCACATTCGATTCTGCTTTTAAACGAAACTTTCTTGTCTATATAATAATAATTCGACAATACGAATTTCCTTAACTGTAAAGAAGATATTTCATAACCTAACATAAAAATCATGATTACGTAAAACTGTGACGTAACTATATCATTGCAGGCCTACGTTAAATTCGTCTGTGGGGCGGACCCTCTTTCGGTGTAAAGTCGGTCGGGAAGTCCTACTGAATTTGGTCTTCTCGTCATTCCATTAACGTAAAATGAGTTCTCAATCGAACCTTGCTTCAATAATTAAAGTTACTCTGTTTATAGATTATTTTCAATTTTGGTATAAATTGTGCTTAATATCATCTATTGTCGGGTGACAAGAAAGAGTTGAGGATAGTCATATTAAGTACAGTATTTAGCTATGGTAATTTGTTCGCCTAATTTCTTACTACATCTATTTTAATTTGCGATCATCGCGTTTGACTTTTTCCTGTAATACACACTTCTATAATGTTTGAACTAACATCATATGCAATTTCTGCTAAACGACAAATTATCCTATCATTTGCCGAAATTATAACAACTTGAAAAACCATTACATATTAGGATTCGTTTTGCCATGACAATATTGTAACTTCAGCTCTTATTTCATATCGTAGCAGTATTTTATATTGTACAACTTAATACTATAAATGTAAACAAAGTCGAGTGAATATACGAAACAAAGAGATACCAAGTGTTGCATCAATAATTAAATTAACAATAGTTAGGTAATCTAATTAATATGCAGTTGTCAAAATGTGTGAGGTGGGCAAAACAGAAATTAGAAGCCTTCGATTAAAAAAGTTAAAATTTATATGTGCATAAGATAAAATTGTATTTTTACTTAAAAAATAGAAAGAAGGATTCTATGATGAATTAGGTTTTCTTGTCATTTCACTATCCTATTGGTTATTTATTACTTTATCAGTCACAAACTTACACAGATTGATTGTTTCAGATACTGGTGGTCTATTCTTATGGGCCCAGTCATTGTTCGTTTTAGCTCAGCTTTTGACCGGCGGACTCCTGCATGTGAATGAATTAGATCCAATTAGACGGTATCTGCCATCATACAATCGACCACGACGTGCTGGAAGGTATTCTGCGTTTCAGGTAAATTATTGTTATAGAATCTTACGTACTTATTTATCAAAATAAATAGAACTCTTTACGAATTTTAAAAGAATAATATAAATGACAACACTTGAGATTAGATTGATTAATATGAGAATTTAAATAAAATACTATACGTTTCAAATGAGAAGATATTAAATAGCGTCCGCGCTTACTTTGCACTCAACACTAAAGAAAATTGTTCTACCAGCAACAGATATAAAATATGTGTACATGAATGTTTTTGTTTTTTAAAAACAAAGTTAGTAGCATAAACTACTGTTATCGAAAATTGAACATCGTATTTTGATGTATATTTATAAAACAATTAAAATGACATACATGAAGACATTTTTATTCAAATGTTAAAAAATAACTTCATACTCGTAGTCCGGTAAAAAAGCGGCAGCCATTTTATGTTACTATACTTTAAAGTCTTTCTATACCAGTTTACAGCTATTATTTATCTTCCAATCATATATTTTATAGTAATATTGCATACAAAATGGCAAGAAAATGGTGGTTTGACAATTATTTTCTTATTTAAAACGCAACAAATATTACCAATGTCGAAATTCTGATTTTTTGTAATAAAACAAATGTGGTATATTGATAACAACTTTTATCTCTAAGACACTTGTAAATGCATACAACTGTATTGCCATTAATAAATTCAAATATGGAAGGAAACTGATAAGTACCTAACATAACCAGATGACAGACGACCATTTAAAAATATGTATTACATGTTAATAAAGTTTTTTTTTGTTATTTTACCCACCCGTGCTCGCCTAAATGCGTAGAACAAATAATTCATACAGTCTGTTCGGGTAGAAATATTATTTATTATAATATCTGTAATAAATTCCAATGTACGTACGTACGAGTTATATAAAACATTTTTCGCAACTGTCCTTTTTTATATATCATTCGAAAATAACAAATAATACTATCATTTTATTGATGCCATTATTAAAATTCTAAATAATTTTTATTTCATGCTGAAATCTCAGGCCAAGCCAGCATTTGTAAGTATTTGGCTAGATTGATATGGCAGATATGTTAGCATGTGCCATGATAAATTATCTTATTATAACTATTTCTTACTTTGCATGACGTCACTATATCTTATATAACGTTTACACTGAATATGCTTAAATGCTAATGCAGAGCTTATTCACCTACTTCTGCATTCAGAATCTGATATTGAAATGCCAAAGTGAATAAAATAATTTTGCGTTTTATATCATAAAATTTACAATCTTAAAATTTTAATGATCAGCTGTTTCGATATATGTATGAAATGCTAGGTTAAAGACAGCTAACATTCATTTAAAAATATCATATCGTGGCTTACGAGCTGATAACAATTTTTTCTACATAGGCTAGTACAAACTTATCCAAAGTTATAAATACTATTTGCTATGATTTTAAATATAATTATGAAGTAGTCTGACCATATTTTTATACGACATAGACATACGTCTCGTATTTTTATGTTTATTCTTTTCATACTAAATAAATAAATTGTATGTAGCGTTTTCGTAAAACTTGCAATTCCTTACACGAATCTCTCTTTTGGTAACTACCAGTTACCAAAGTTTTTACTAGCCTAAAATATATTGTTAAAAAATCGTTATGACGCGCTCTCAAACCATGGAAGGTTGCTTGAAAATATTACCTTTTTCCCACAAATAGTTTGGCATGGAACACGTTATGCAATGCCAAATACATGTATTTTATGTATGCATACATATTTTTGATTAGATTGAGAAAAAATCGTGGTGTTTCGAACCCCGGCATGTTGCAACGAATTTTTCGAAATTCGAGTACGTTCAATTGAAATTGGTAACTCTATCGATTGACAGTGAAGGAAACATCCTGAGGAAATCTGAACCTGAGAAATGTTCCACCATCGTAGATATAAAACTGTGAATTTCTCGGAGTTTAAAATCGCTAATACGTCGTGGCCTGACATGGTGATTATGCGCATACCTTCCATTAAAAAAATGCAGTGGGTCTCTTACGGGCAGATGTAATGTGAATTTGGTTTTTTGAGAACATATTATAATGTTGGACTTTATTGAACAATAAATTAACTTTATCAAGTATTTATTAGTTGCTCAAGGGAATTTAAATAATCTTAAATATCAGCGTTTTCAAAAATTGCAGTTATCGTTATATCTTTAATGTCGTTTCAAAAATTGCAAAATTATTGTTCTTATATGGTCGGTCGCGTCCATTATAATCGTCCTTGGTACGCCTTACACGTATGTAAAATATAAATAGCAAATTAAAACGGTTGGATTTTGAATTATTTTTGTATATGTATAATGTAGGCATAAAATATAAAGAAAATCAATATGTGTTGTATCTAATTACCCTCAAATTCTGTAATTTATTAAAATTATTTCTATTAGTTTTATAAACTCAGCTGAATGGAACAGAGAGGAATGCTGAATCTAGTAAATTAGTATAGTTAACTAATAATTTAATATGAATAATGCAGGGAATAGCTACGGACTTGGTCGTGCAAGTAGTGTTGATTGCGGAGTCGATGCGATTACAAGCTATGATGGGAACATATGGTATACAAACGCAAACACCACATGAAGTTGAACCGGTGCAGGTAAATTAATTTTCCGAACTATTATCCGATACGAAATATATATAAGAGTTGTTGAGGTATGTATGCTTGGTACACATAACATATATGTGTGAATAGTTAGCTTAGCGTAGGTTAGCTCAGATAGGTCGCGAATTGCATGTATCAGGCAACAGCCCAAGCCGAGGTGTGCCGTACACCCTTGAGCTAGTCGTTAAATAAAATCAACTGAGTGCCTTAAGCGCTCGCCTTAGTAGTCCGGTGAAGCTGTTAAGACCTCACTAGGTCAATAGCAACAGTTTGAAAAAAATAAATTCGCTGATGCTGGACCTCTAATTATAATCAAATGATAAAAACTAGAGAAAAGTCGGTATATATTCTACAGAAGTCGCAAGGCTCCTTCTTCTTCTTTGAGGCGGTTACATTATGAGATGCATAAAAATAATGTAGAGAATTGTATGTCTTAAAAATTCCTAAAGAAAAGTATATGTCTATCTCCTAAGAATAACCTAAAAGAATCATTTTCATTTTTTACATATTATTTAAAAGTATTATATTATTTACGTACAGCATAATATTGATCAAAATTACCCTAACCGACATATACATTTCAGTGAATATCTTAAAAGAAATCAGAGATTTATATTATGCTTAAAAAAAAGTAGATTGTGTCAAAGGTCTTAGGTATGTAGTTTTGATAATATAATTATGTCAAAGTACCAAAACATGCATGTAAATCGTTTAGACCGTTATCACTGCCCATTCGTATATAGCACCGATACAAAATCGGGGTGGATTGCATAACTTTTGTCTAAGTATTTTAGCATTCTCACTAAACATCTAGTTTAAAAAAACGAGGGCGTGTAACCGTCACACGCGATTGAACTAAAACTTTTTAATTTGTTACTTACATTTAAACTAACTGGCAGCACGGTCGCGCGCCCCCTAGATACATAATTATTTTATTGTATGATTTTTATTATTATTATTTAAAAAAAAAAAATTATTGAGTTGTTTATAAACTATTTATTGACAATTCAAATTCAAAAATATCTAAAAACCAGATGGTACAGAAACGTGACGCCATGCTGCCGTAACGGACTTACGTTGCATTGTCGTCCAGTTACCTCCTAGTCGCGCCTAAAGAAGTTTTACTCCAAAACCTTTCCTGATTTCAAACTGACTGTAACCATAATGTTTCCGCATCGTACCAACAGATCTGCAGTTCGACACAACTCGTCCACGTTTACAGAGAGTTGGGCGTGTGTCAAAAATTAAAACTCACTGGACGTCCGATTAGACCAGTTGGGTCTCTTGGAACTAGTAAGGTATTAGAATTTTATCATTATCATATTTTGTACGTGTAACAAAATAAACCGATGTAGAATATTGTTAAAAAAACATACAATTTGGGGTTTAAATACCGTTTGCAATTTAAAATAAAATCGTACATAGAAAAATGCAAAGTATAACATCACTAGTACAGAGAAAACGATGCCCTATGCTAGTTATTAACAACTTCTATTACTCAATGGTCCTCTTACAGATCTCTTTGTTGCTCCGTTTTGTTTTCTATATCCAGATTAGAATTTGTTTATGTGTTTAGAATATGAAGAGGAATAAGGTTTAATTCGCGCGAAATTCCGCGTATCGATGAGTCATGACGCTGCCTTATCTGCTACAACGAGTTTATATACGACGCTCGTAGAATGTTCTAGATTTTTTTAAACTTTAGCGTTTATTTATTTTATAGGTCTTAAGAATATCAATAAAGAATATCGTATCGTAAAGTTTTTCTCAAACAAAATTTATTCAATTTAATTACAGATATATAGAGTTTGCGGTATGACTGTACTATGTTATCCGCTCATATTTGAAGTATCAGAGTTTTACCTTTACCGTGATATGGCGTTGCTCATTGACGATATTAAAACTGAACTCCAATTTGTTGGCAAGTAAGTTGATTTTTCTTACAATATACATTTATTATACATATATCTTTTTCTATACATATAATAAGAATTTAAGGTAACGCCTGTACTTTGTAGATTTTTGTGAAAAATATTGTTGCCGGTGTCTTGGAATAAGTATGTAATAAAATACATTTCAATCATTTTTAAAAAAATGTCTGTCTGTTTGTTTTAAAATACATCATTGCTAAATTACTGCGGTCACTATAAAACCTCTCCAAGGAAGTCATAAAGAGTATCCTCAAGTAACATTTAGTTTTGGTTTCATTAAAATCGGTTCACACTGTCAAAAGTTATTGTAATTTTCTTCGATCAACAATAACTAGATATCGGGTCGGCACGAAAAATACGCCTCGGTAAATAACAGCTCACTTGAAATGTGTGTTTTTATTTACTTTAGTTTGTTTGAAACACAGCCAATGTAAGCACGTTTCACATGTTTTCACAGTGTATTCAAAAGAATGTATACCCAAAAAAGCAATTTAACGGCCGGAGTATCTTACTTTCGCTAAATACATGTTGAATAAGTTATATTTTCCGCTTTAAACTAACTAATAATATCCAATTTTGAACAAAATTACCGATTTTAAACCTGTGATACAAATGTTTGGCCTCGGCAGACACAAACACGCACAATAACGGGAAAAAGTACTTTATCCATTGCGTGTTAAGGTTGAATTCACACTAAATGTTGTTTATGTTGTCTTTTCATTGATGAGGGGAGTAATTTATTGCTTTGCTCATTCTATCGTAAGTATTAGATAATATTTTGAACATTTGTGACTTTATTACTAGGTGTCATGGTTGTAATTAGATTGAACTTAAAACTGTTTTAAAACTTTGTTTTTCTCCCTTTCTTAGTAAACAAATAGCTACACATAAGTATATATTTACGCGAACAGCTTTTAGCTTCGATTTTGTGACCCTTTACCCTGACCCTTTATCTAGTTATTGTTGATCGAAGGTAATTTTAATGACGACGCGACTTATGTACGAGAGAAAAGTAGACAAGTAAATTGACTTAATACATTAAGATGATTTTACAGCCACTGTTTTTTTTTACATTAGGTTCAACGCAGACGGAGTCGCGGGCATAGCTAGTTTAAGAAATAAATGTGTTTTATTGAATTTCGTACCTGTTGATGTGATTCTCAAGGTATTGGCGTCTCTCCGGACGTCCAACCGTGTGCCTTTTAGTACGAGAGGAACACATGCGTGATCCGCACTTCAAGCAGATGTTGGATTTGTTCGCGATGCTGAAGAAGGGACACTGTGACGGTGTCAAGGTACGTCTGGGAAGACTACAAAATTTAATCTCAAGTTCTTGTATGGGTGAGTTTCTCATTGTTTATTCATTTATCTATATTATAACATGTATGGTGTTATTTACTTTGGCCATTTTTTTATAAGGCTTATTTATTACAGTGAAATAATTATATATTGGCTTTATTTATTGCAGTAAAATAATTTTGTTAACTATTGCTAGCGTAAAAAATTGTATTGTAAAATAAAATGATTTATCGCTGATGCTTGAGAAAACAATTAAATACAAACTTGTCTGATCGTCGGATTTCAAAGCGTTCTTTTCCGAATGTACAATGACAACGAATTGTACAGATATATTACTGCATCTAACAAAAACACAAATCTGAGAATGAAAATCCTGTTAGATGCACCTTTATTTCCTGATTCCGAATATGTATAAAACTCAATATTACAGTAAACGGTAGATGCGTCGCACTTTCTTTGGACGGCAGTATAATAGTGGCTTTTATCGTATTATTGATCTACTGGTCTTCACTAATACTTTTGATTTCTATCAATATTTTCTATAGTAGCACTACACTACACTACTGGTTTCAGCACGAATGGGTCGGCTCGCCCGGGGTAGTACCACCCTCTCATAGAAAACCGACGTGAAGTAACAGTGCACGCATTGTTGCGTTTCGTTCAGTCAGTGAGAGCGCCGGAGGCCCACCTCTCCTCCCCTCTTCTCCTCTCCCTCTTCCACCCCTAATCCCTTCCCTCAAAGGGTGGCAACGCACTTGCGACTCCTCTGGTGTTGTTAGTGTCCATGGACGGTGGTGATCACTTAACAGCAGGTGACCCACCTGTTCGTTTGCCACTTATGACATAGAAAAAAATTTCATTAGCCATGTATCTGGGATTTCTAAGGTATACCAAGGAATTTGATATGTTGGTAGGTTTTAGGTGGGGGTTGAGATATTGGCAGGCTTATGACAATGAAAGACTAGGTAGGTACCTTACTATCTTCAAGGACATTCTAATTCATTTTTTAAATTGATTTTATTTCTAATCATTGAAACCATACACTTACAAACAACAACACAATAAAAACAACTTACCATAGCAAAAGGAAAGCTAAATATTTCCACAAAATCGTTCAATTTCGGTTTTTTTTTTATTTGTTTAATTACTTTAAAGAGTTATTAGGATATTTTGGTGTATAATACAGAGCACTTGGACTTTATGAGTCAAGGCGAGTTTCCTTCGGAGATGTTCACGCAGTTCAAGCAGTTGGAACATGAGTACATCGGATACCAATCGCTCACTGACGTGCCTCGAACTCTCACCTACTGCGAAGACACAGTCTCGTTCGAGTCGTACAAACACAGACCGACACCAGATGTCGTGTCCGCGCTCAGAGCGACAGATAACATATACGCTCAGTGTCAACTGTGGGGTATACTCATCGAGAGAGAAGGACCTATGTATGAGGTATGTATTCTGTATTTTAGCCGTTCCCAGTATTTTCGGTTATTTTTGAACATCTGAAAGTATTGTACATGTAAAAATTGAAGAACATAAAAAAGGGAACTAAAAACCTTTTGTACGGCAAACTTTGAATATCGTTGTCAGTGTATAAGAACTGGAAATTTTAAAATAATTAAACATGTTATATGAAATTGGATTAAGCTCATATTGAAATGTAACGACACAGTTAATAATCGTTACTTTCGAAATTATTAATTACTTTCTTTTTTTTATGTCATAGCAGGCAAACGAACAGGTGGGTCACGTGATGTTAAGTGATCACCGAGATCACCACCGTCCGTAGACACAAACAACACCAAGGGAGTCGAAAGTGCGTTGCCAGCCTGGTTTTGGGGAAGGGAGGGAGGGGGAGAGGAGAGAGGTGGGCCTCCGGCGCTCTCACTGACCGAACGAAACGCAACAATGCAAGCACTGTTACTTCACGTCGGTTTTCTATGAGAGGGTGGTACTACCCCGGACGAGCCGACCTATTCATGTTGAACCCAATAATAGCTTCAGCGTACTCTACCACCTACCTACTATGAATTACTAAAAACTGGAAAAGTATCCCATATCCATTTTCTCTATATAATTTCTTTACTGTGCCATACTTTATTAGAATGCATATAGTCGCGAAAGTATAATTGAAAGTCATAGCATTAAACGAACATATTGTTACATATATAGTAGGTATAAATGTTTTTTTTTTAAATTATAAACAGGTCAACGGGACCAACGCCTTGGAATCATTGAAGTCATTGTACCATTGTGCAGGCGTGTTACGACACTGGCGCGCTGTCCGGTACTGTTCCTCTCTCCTAAACCACACCGTGGACTCTATCAGTCCCTTCATTACCACCGTCCTTGTTAATGGAAAACAGGTGATACAATCAGACCTTGAATCTTTAAAATTGACATTCGTGGGAAAACTGTGAATATTCTATTTTGCACTGTTATTTTGCTAACAGTTGACTGTGGGAGTGATAGGCCAAAAGGAGACAGTATTCGATAAACCGATGACTCCCGGCGAGATACAATCTGTGATGTACTCTACGATACAGCCCTATGACATAATTGGAGCGGTATTACAACAGGTATGTTACCATCAACAGATTTGTATGTTAGAAAAATCACATACAAATAAATAATCCATCATTATACAGTAATTAGCGAGCCCGGCTGCCGTTATCGCACCCTGATATTAAAAAAAAAAACCATGACAAATTACATATCTAAAACTTTCTCATGAATCACTTTTAATCTACTGATGAAAACCGCATGAAGATCCGTTTAGTTTAGTCCGGTGAAGCTGTGAAGACCCTGCAGGGTCAATAGCGTAGTCAGTTCGAGGAAAAAAAAAGATCCGTTTAGTTGTTTTTGCGTCTATCGCGAACAGACAAACAGACAGACGCGGTAGTAGACTTTGTTTTATACTATATAACGATATAGATATCAAACACGCAGAAAAAGATGTGGGTATAGGCTAGTTCCAGAATAAAAATTCTTTATATATCAAAACTTTTACCAGTGGATAGAGTGATTTAGGTGGAACGTTTTGGTATATAATTTGTCAAGGATTTTTTTGTATAATCATGGCGGGACAACGTTTGCCGTGCCCGCTAGTACATAATAAGAATGTAAATAGAACGTGTCTGAACTTTTTAGAATTTTGTGAAAAAAAAAATGTTGCAGTTGTCTTGGAATAAGTAATAAAACACATTTGAATCATTTTTAGAAATGTCTGTACGTATGTTTGTTTCAACATGTATCACTGCAAAAGTACCGAGTTCACGATAAAACTTCAAAAATCATAAAGCATATACTCGAGTAACATTTAGCCTTAGTTTCATTCAAATCGGTTCACTATATCAAAAGTTATTGTAATTTTAATGACGACGCGACTTAAGAACGAGAGAAAGTAAATAAGCAAATGAGCTTAATACTTTCAGATGATTTTATGAGTCACTGTTTTTTCATATTAGATCCCACACAGACAGAGTCGCGGGCACAGCTAGTATTTACAATCTATTTTGTTTACAGAACAAAACACATTTAAAAATGGTAGCAAAATATATACAAAATTTAAAAATATAAACATTGTTAACCGCTTTCTTCCCCTCTCTTGCGTATGCGCACCACACCGCTAGCACTACTTCATTACATCAAGAGAACACGTCACTTATTGTAGTGTTTATAAAAATCATGGATTCTTTCTGGAATCTCTTTATTAACTCTATATTAAATTAATATATCATGGTAATTCAGTTCTTTAGAGAACAACCAGGTGTCTAAGATGTGTGACTAAATCGAGATATTTTACGTGATGCGCGCACAACACCGCCCACTAACACTTTATTTACATAGAAAATGAAGACGAAAGCGAGAAATATGTGAATACAAAAGTGTCAATTATACTTTCAGGAGATAGTATTGTATTGCGGTCGCTTGATCGCTACGAATCCGGACATGTTTCGCGGTATACTAAAGATACGAGTAGGGTGGGTGCTGGAAGCGATTCGTATCTACCTACAGATTTTCCCTGAAGAGAAACGAGCTGATGCGACTATAGAGAGTTTGTCACCGTACAAACTGCGCACTCTACTGCAGAAGGTGCTCACCGTGTCCGATTGGGCCGAAGAGCGCGGGTGAGTTAACTCCATATATATTTATGTTATTAACATCTATATTATACACAATTATATTATAAGTAAAAAACTGTAGATACGTCACAAGCGCTTCGTCAGCGCCTCGTTAAAACTTGGCTAGCTAGCAAACGTGATCTAACCCCGTCGATCCGCCCGTATCTAAGCAACATAAATTATTTCTTTTTCACCACCGATATTGAAAATATGCCATCTTAGTTCCACATTTTATGTAAGACAGTTACAATATTACTTTACGTATATGTGCGTTATCGTGCCATTTGTTTTGTCAAAATATGATGTAAGTATATAGGTATAATATCACACAGATGGAATCACAATCTTATTTGATTTAAACAACAAAAAGAAGATGTTTTATAAAAACACACGATAGAAGTGAAACGTTTTATATAACATGGAAACATTTAAATTAAAAAGATATAACGCCAACGTCATGCGGTGTTCCCATTCAAGTTTTTACCTCTTCCGAAGTTGCTTAATTTCGGTGATCGGACGAGAACCGATGTTTTCAACACACAACTCAACACAGTGTTTACTCCCGTCACTTCTGGTCATATAAAAAATATGTCGATCAGAATTTCAAAGCCATCCCATAAGAAATTTCACTTCAAACAAAAAATGTAATAAATGTCAAATATAAAATTACACTTGAGAAACTGTTCTCCTCTAGGTTTCGTGTCTGACCATTTTAGGCAACTTGAGCATTTATTATCTTATCAAACACTAAAACCTTCTTATTAGCTGACAAATTTTTGGGCAACCCTATGGAATTTGTAACACTTTGCAATTACACATTAATCTAATTTAAAGAACTTGTATGCAAAAGTGGCAGTGGAATAATAAAGTTTTTCCCAAATAGATCCTTAGTAAATATATTTATGACAATTGCAATGTGGAGGGCTCCCTCCTACGAGATGTATCGATGTTCTATATAAATGGTGAGCTGCGGACTGTCGAATTAATTGGTGAGCCTTGTAGGAAGCAACGTGGTGATCAGCAATGGAAAAATAGCCTGCTAATCATATGTTATATTAATCACGTATAGTCGCTACGGTCAGGGATGCCAATAACCACTTAGATACTGTCACTATTTATTTGGGCAGAGCTTCGCCCTACAATACTTTGTACATAAAAATGCATAGATATCACCGACATCTTGCCTTTTAAAGGCCGAACTATGTAAGGCAAAGCAATTACTATTTACACATAATTCCACAAAATAATTTAAGTAAAAATAATGATAACCGTCACAAACTAATTTTATGCAAGTAATAAATCAATTCTATATAATAATATCGGTTCTTATTTATGTCTTATTGAAATCTGTATATATATATTTATGGTGGCGCTAGTGTCAATATGTCTCTCTAATGTGGTGGCGCTAATATCAATGTGTATCTCTAATATAGTGGCGTTTAGTGTCAATGTATTTCTCTAGTATGATTCTCGCTTCCTGAAAGTAACGTAGCGGCACCAGGGGTGGGTGATAACACATCACAAAACGGCGAAATAGAATGATTAATAATTAAATATATTTTTTAAACGTAATCTCTTTTTAGGTTGACTCCTTTGCAACGTCGCCAACTGGAGGGATGTCTTTGCCGCGTGCCGAAACATTTCTATATACAGGTCTGGGATATATTACTACGGACTCCTAAAGGGATTATAGTTCAGGTATGTAGGTTATAATCATTGGTATAGGTTAGGTTAAGATGCGTAATTATTTTTAAGTATATGTTAATTTTTTTAAATAAAATACTTCATAGTTGAAATACGATTTTTTCCCATACTTTGTATTTTTTATTTTTTCCCATACGAGCAAACCAATAACAGGTGGTGCGTTGGTTTGTAGTGTTAGCTCCGTAAACGTCGTTGATGTTGCGTGCCGCGTTGCTGCCACGACGGTACTCATATTCCATAATTACTCGAATTTTTTACGTATCCATGATGACAAAAAAGATTGAAATGCGTTGATAATGTAACACTAATCAATAAACAAATGACTACTTTTGGAAAAAGAATTCCATTTTTTGAAAAATAAAATTAATTTGAAATTAGAATTCTTAGCCAAACAAAAATTATTTTGATTTGAAATGACCAGTACTGCAGAACGGTAATTTCATAGGTAAATACCTATTATATACGGATATGTCATTTGTTCACAACAACAGGGTCATAGTATACCAGCGGAGCCGACACTCGTGAACATGTCGCGGTCGGAGCTGTCCTTCGCCTTAGTAGTAGAGAGCGCGTTAGTGCGCGTGGAGTCGGCGCCGCGCCGCCAACTCAGCGTCGAGCTGCTCTGCGTGCTCGCCACCATACTGCGCCGCAATCCCGAGCTCTGTCTGCAGCATCCGTTAAACCTGGATGATCTACTCCAAGACGCACACTACACCTACGCGAAGGTAAACTCGTAACTCTACAACGAACTTCCTTAATACGGCTAGTGTTGGGAGTTAACTGGTAGAAATCGTCACGTAAGAAAAAAGCGTTATGCCCTCGCCTATGTGACGAAAAATACAAATATAAACAACTGAGTCTGCAGCATCCGTTAAACCTGAATCACCCACTCCAAGATGCACATTACACCTACGTGAAGGTAAACTCGTAACTCTACAACGAACTTCATTAATACGCCTAGTATTGGGAGTTAACTGGTAGAAATCGTCACGTAAGAAAAAAGCGTTATGCCCTCACCTTGTGTGACGAAAGTATACAAATTCTTTTTTTTATATATCATAGGAGGCAAACGAACAGGTGGGTCACCTAATGTTAAGTGATCACCACCGTCCATAAACACTAGCAACACCAGGGGAGTCACAAGTGCGTTGCTAACCTGTGTATGAGGGAGGGAGGGGAAGGGAGGTGGGCCTCTGGCGCTCTCAAGACGCTAATCACTGAACTTTTTCATAAGGCACGGGATTATATAAGTACTGGCTTCTCCCCGCGACTTCGTCTGTATGGAATAGTTACTTTGGGCTAATTCTAACACGCAGCGAACATTCTCAAAAGGAAAATACGCCGATTTTGAAACATAAATGAGCTATCTAACACTGAAAGAATTTTTCAAATCGGACCAGTAGTTCCAAAGATTAGCGCGTTCAACCAAACAAACAAACCCTCCAGCTTTATAATATTAGTATAGATAAAGAGTTGCCTCGTATAATAATGAAGCAATTTATTGGAAAATTGTATTATAGGATAGCGGTGTAACGGAATCGAGCGAAGCGTTGAGTTCAGCCCCTCCGGCGGTGAGTGCGGGGTACTTGGCTCGTGCGGTCGTCAACAGCGTACTGCAAGGCGCCGCCGCCGCAGACCTCCTGTCAGCCGCTCAGCCCGCCTGTCTCGTCTCATAAACATCATCAACTCCTTCAACAGACAACAATAACTAGAATACTATCGTCCAAAGAAAGAGACGAGGACCTGCCATTTTTGCAATATTAAATCTTATACATATTCGTGTTGTTTTTTTGTTCACCTATTTATGGAGTCTGGTCTCAAATTACATTTATTAAAAAAATGCGTCTGTTGTTAAATTACATTTATTTAAAAAACGTTGCTGTTCTCAAATTAAATTTATTCTATAAACGTGTTTGTTTTCAAATTACATTTATTCAAAATACCCATCTGTTCTAAGATTACGATTATTCAAAAAACGCGTCTACTCTCAAATTATATTTATTCAAAAAACGCGTCTGTTCTCATATTACCGTTATTTAAAAAGCGCGTTATGTTCTCAAAGTAAATTTATCCAGAAAACGCATCTGTTTTCAAATTACATATATTCAAAATACGTGTCTGTTCTTAAATTACACTTATTGAAAAACCTAGTGAGACGTACTTGACTAAAGGTACCGGTTACAGGTTTATCGACTTTTCTCTGATTCGTGTTTTAGTTAGATGTGCCACTTTTCCTCACGGCGGTAGAACATTATTTGACTTGTTAAACTATCGTCATCGTGCTAGGAGTTTTTTTAATGCTCGTCTGGAATAACTTAGCGTGTTATATAACATAAAACGATGTGGTCAAACACTAAAACCAATAAACAATTTAAAATAAACTATACTGAACAGTCTCCACTAAATTGGTAAATTAGCTCTGGCCTTGTACCATATATAATCATAATGCTCTAAGGGTTTGTCATGACATTTTACATACAAGTTCTCATGGGTACAAAAGAAGTCATTTATTTTTTTAAAGTACTATTCTTGAAGGACAGGTCAAATTTACAGTGATATATGTTAATAGTTAATAATGGAAACAGATACTGCATATCTGTATCAACAGACTAAATCTAAAATGTCTATTGTATACAATGTTTTTACATGGATTTATTTATCCTAATAGATAAAATACAATTCTATCTCAGGCTTTAATTTATTAGTATGTATTTGAGAAACTACAAATATGTCAATTCGCCTTTCCGGTGTCGATATAAGATCTAAACATTTAAATATAATTTTTGAATTTAAATTAATATAAAAAACATGTTCGCTCCATATAACGTGATTGCAAATGGAATTCTTGAAATAAATAATTATAAAACATATATTATAGCATACCGAATATCCGAGTATTGGAAAATAATGTATGCCGTTATTTTTTGTTATCCCATAGTAATGGATGAATAACGTGTAAATAAGTATGTTAATGTACCTAAGCAATTCTTCGAAATTATGTATTACTTTTAACGAAGATAAATTATGAAAACAAATTTTGTACCAATTTCAGATTTACTGAGTACGTAACGTCAGATTTATAGTTCATGTACAGTCCTCGCCAAACTTTTCGACCGTTCTGAATATAATTGCGAAGAACACAATTTTATGTAATACTAGCTGTACCCGCAGCTCCGCACGCGTTTTTTTTTTAAATCGTATTAAAGAATTCTAGAATTGTGAGACTATGTACAATTACAGAAGCGCTCTTTAAAGACAATTGTAAGTACGACGCGCACGCAACTAAAAGTAATATGTAACGTGTACATTCGATATATAAATACAAAAAGCGTGCCAAATGAGGTTTGTCATCAACAACACATTTGGAACCTTAACTCACCATATAACTACCTCAGTGCTCACTTACACTGTATAAGGAACTAACGAAACAAAAACTTAAAATATTATTATTAAGATTTACATTTACATTATATTTAATATACATTGCCACTATTATAATTAAGATTTTGTGACTATACAAAAAATAAACGCTAGTCTGTTCCTGCACGCACTCCTATGTGGAAGTTACTGTAAGGCGAAGCTCTGCCCGGATAAATAGTTACAGTGCCTTCAGAGTGTTTATTGCGATTCCTGACTGCATTGACTCTATACGTGATTAGTGTAACATCTAAGATCTTTTAGGAAAACCTCTATATCATTAATGTTATTAATAATTATAATGCCAAATTGTAAACAATAGGCTGATAATTATTTCTCTTATTAAAAATAAAGAATGAGTTGAAATCTTGCTAAATTTCATGCAGACAAAGTCGCAGGTAACAGCTAGTCTAAAATAGAATAACCTCAATCACTTTTTATTAGGTTCGCTATCTACCAGTGAAAATACCGTGAAAATCAATATAACCGTTTTGGTGACAGCACAGTGGGCGAAGCCACGGTTAACAGCTAGTATAAACTAAAATGGCTTCAATTACTTTTTATTACGTCAGCTATCTTTTAGTGAAAGTTTCGTGAAGATCGGTTGAACTGTTTTGAAGATAGTACTGCGGGCGAAGCCACGGTTAACAGCTAGTATAAACTAAAATGGCTTCAAGTACTTTTTATTACCTCAGCTATCTTTTAGTGAAAGTTTCGTGAAGATCGGTTGAACTGTTTTGAAGATAGTACTGCGGGCGAAGCCACGGTTAACAGCTAGTATAAACTAAAATGGCTTCAAGTACTTTTTATTACCTCAGCTATCTTTTAGTGAAAGTTTCGTGAAGATCGGTTGAACTGTTTTGAAGATAGTACTGCGGGCGAAGCCACGGTTAACAGCTAGTATAAACTAAAATGGCTTCAAGTACTTTTTATTACCTCAGCTATCTTTTAGTGAAAGTTTCGTGAAGATCGGTTGAACTGTTTTGAAGATAGTACTGCGGGCGAAGCCACGGTTAACAGCTAGTATAAACTAAAATGGCTTCAAGTACTTTTTATTACCTCAGCTATCTTTTAGTGAAAGTTTCGTGAAGATCGGTTGAACTTTATTTTGATATTACATACAGACACTTTATTTTTATTATATGTATAGATAATCGTAATTTTATATAGACCATTATTTTTATTATTAAATTTAGTAAAGTTTCAGTCGATGCTATTGAACAGAGAAAGAATAGTAGATAGATAGTTTAGCAAATGTTCGACGTGATTCTTTAAATTGGCATAACTTTTTTATTTATGAACCGATTGACATGAAACAAATACTAAATGTTAAGTAAAGCTTACCACGATATATCAGTGAAAACCACATCTAAATCGGATCAGGCGTTTCTGAGATTAGCGTGCACAAACGCACAGACAAACAGACAAACAGACAAAAATTCTAAAAATCATTGTTTTGGGTTTTATTGCATTTATAAAGACCCCTAATAATAGTTTTTCTCATATATACTTCATGTACAGACAGCGGTCAGTTACATTTTTATTATATGTATAGATAATACACGTATAACATCGAGACAACTTAGTCAGAAATAAATGCCAATTTTAGATTCCTATCATAATATTTGAACTGCTTTGTGGTAAACTCTTACGTATATTACGCACAAGCACGGACTTGAAAGTTATATTTAGAACGTCCAAAAAGGCTCATGAGGAGTCATGGTTACGTGTTTTATTATTTAATAAAAAAACGACAAATAAAGAGTTTAATTCCTTTATCTTTTAAATATTGCCACAAGTTGACTAGTTGGCAATACGACATTGGAAAATTGTTAATTTTTTAAATAAATGTTTATTATCATTGTAATAACGTTTTATTTTTTAGTCATTTTTGTTAGAACTTATTATTACAACCAGTGGCGTAGCGTACATTGGAGGGGCCCTGTATCAAAAAATTAGTTGGGGGCCCAAATGAAGGGTAAATATTATAAACGTTCCCCACGTAGCCCGGAGGCCCCGTATCATTGATACGGCCGTAGCTACGCCCCTGATTACAACCAACTATAGTAATTAATGATAGGGGTAATTTCCTGGATAGTATATAGATAGATAGTATAGAGTCACAAATTAGATTGAAAAAAAGCAAGAAATATTATTTCGAAATTTTTATTTTATAAAACAATCACATGACTTCACCACACAGGTACCACAAATTTGACTTTTGTTTATACCGCGTTGCACTCAATTCACTACTTAAATTATATTTCTGTATATCTACTATAGTCCATTATAAACTTTGTTATTTGGTGTCTGATTAAGAATCTTCCGAAGAGCTGTAACAAAATATATTGTTAATTACAAGATAAAAAAATACAACAAAGTTTATGTGATAGACAACATTTTAAATATACAATCAAAACCGTTTATGGCGGCATCGTTTAGAATAACATACAGGTTATATTGACCCTGAACAAAAGTCCAGGCTGTATTTCGAAAACATCACCGGTTGTTACGACTAAATATGGGTAGTCTCTTCCATGTCGTTGTAACAGATTTTGACTATATAATGCATATTTATTATCCCTCATACATATATTATAAAGAATACCTTCAAAAATTAATGTTTAACAAATGGTTGTGTAAGTATTAACAGGGTTAAAATTCTTAATATGACATTTATATAATTTTTCAATGAAATATCTTACCCTCTTTTTCTGTGTCGCTGAAGTCCTGTTTGGGGAATTCAATGTCGAAGGTAACATAGAGATTTCCATGGAGGTTATTATTCTCAAAGTTAGGCATCCCTTCGCCCTTCTTGCGAACGCGTGCTCCGGCCCACGTCACTTTATCCCGGGATACCGATACCTTGTGTCCGTCTAAGTGGGCCAGCTCCAAGGTGAAGCCAGTGAGAGCATCCTAAAACGTAAAATACATACTTGTTATAAAATGGAAATAATATTTTAATCCATCTTTTATCATATCCATTTTATGGCATAATATATTGACTTTGATAATTTTTTTACTTGGATATAGATATGAATTATTTAGGATAATTGTACATATTTTGAACATTGGTGTAATTATTAAAAAAATTATATATGGTTAGCAGTTAATTATAATTCTACAGAAGTTCTAACGAAATATAGTAAACATTACATTATAGTCATTTCTTATTTATTTTTTACCTTGTATGTGGACAATTGTTAATTTAATGCATATATTTGCAAAGACACTATTAAATTCTTAAATTTTGGATACAGGGATCCGAATCATATTTTCTTATACATCATTATATGAAATAATCTTTATTCTGCCAAAGTTTGCTCATACTATCAAAGTATGTATGCTAGAGGTGTTATTTTACATGACTATTCAGTTTATTCATCTCACATAAAAAAAACGTACAAGAATTCCTGAAAATATATAAAACACAACATTCTTTGTTACAAAGACAAAGAAAGTAAATAAGCATGCTGCCTGCCAGGTGACAACAAAGTTTCTTTTCAATGCAAGTTTATTATTTTTCAAGGTCTTGAATTTTAATATACTAATAAATAAATTTACAGTACCTGTAAAGATATAGTGACATTGGTATAGAGGTCATCTCCTTTACGGGTATATCTTGGGTGCCTTTCAGTTCTGAACACCATGATAAGGTCCCCAGGCTCTCCATCTACATGTGGTTCACCCTCACCACGTAATTTTGATTTGTGACCATCTGGTGCACCAACCTCTACCTAAAAGGTAATTAATAGTGAGTAATTATATATTACATACATTTCAAATGTACTTTAATAGCAAAATAATCAACAGTTTTCAAAATTTACTAAATATTAGGACTTTAATAAGAAATTAATAAATACAGTCTTATCAAAAAACATTATACCTTAAACTGTAATGTAATTTTGTTATTATTCTGTATAGATAAATTCATTAACACCATATTCTAATTAATTATGATCATTGGTTTCATCCTGGTTAACAAATGGGATATCGCACTGGTTATGTTTGTACAACTGCTACATAACATTCTGCACATCTTTGATGAGTTTTAACTATATCCTCACCAATCTTTTTGGCCCCTATAAATGTAGATGTGCAGCACAAAAATTTATTTATAAATAGTATTTATATGTAACATGGAGGCAATTTAAGGTTAAATGGTAATTACTATAATATTGAAACTTTGTTTTGTATTCAACTCTTGATTGCAAGCCCAAATAGATGGTTATATTCACAGAGGATAGAAAGATTTGTGAGGACTGTACACTATATGTGTATGTGATATATTTGTGAAATAATTCTGTACAAGACACTTCATTATGAAACAAAATAGATATGTTAGCAATTTTATTTTTGTTATCATTATTAATTGTTGAGAAATACTGTGGAGGATTCCATTTATTGAAGAAATAGATATACAATAAATAAAACTAGGTTGTGTCATTTTAAAGCTTAGCTATGATAAGGTAGAGTTATATTCTTAAGCATGCTATTCCAAAGTAATGTTAAACTTCGATAAAATAATATTTGTTACATTCTCATGTAAATCATTACATAGTATAAAATAAAGTCCCCTACCGCGTCTGTCTGTCTGTCTGTTCACGATAAACTCAAAAACGACTGAACGGATTTTCATGCGGTTTTCACCAGTGGATAAAGTGATTCATGGGGAATGTTTTGGTATATAATTTATTTTTAATCAGGGCGGGACAACGTTGCCGGGCCCGCTAGTATAGGATATTTGATGACTATTGACTAAGATTAACTAACTGACTTTGATTTAGGATAGCATCTTTTGAGAGAAAGTAAATCGAGAGTAAAGTATATACAGCATAAAGTATATTGATGTTTTAAAGTATAATTACATACACATTTTTCACTAAAAATAATTTATGTACATACATGTATATGTATGTCCATAAAGTTATTGAAAAAAAAACTTGACTTGTCTATTAGTTTTACTTACCTCAATTTCCAAGAGTCTTTCTTCATTCACAAATTTAACATTGGGACATTCATCACAAACAGTCTGTTGCATCATTTGGAAGCGACCCGGACCCAAATTACGTGTTACCATCTCCTGTCTGCAGTTACACTTGCGAGTACCAGCTGCTGGTTTGATAACTGGTTTATTACGAGTAATCTGAAAAAAATATATATTCAAACATTTCCTGACTATACACATTGCAAATACATATCTTCAGAATGTATTATAATTATATTATAATATAATAGCAATTGCTTAATACTTAAAATAATTTAATATAGATTCAATAATATAATATCAAATACAAAGGAGTTATTAATTTTAAAATGCATTTTGCATAAAGTTAGTACTTGTGTATTCATCTTTCATAAATGTATACATTATACATCCTAGTGAATTGAATATTTGTACAGATGTTGGCACTTATATGACAAAAAACCATTATTATACAAAAGATAAGGAATTACTTATTTCAAAACGAATGTCTCTTCCAAATTTTACAGATACTTTTTAGACCAACATAGTACTGAACTCTGAAGGTCTGAAAGAAGAATTGAGAATATATATCAATTATTTTTAAATAGTAAAAAAATACAGTTAATGATAATAAATAATTGTATAATTTTAATTCAGATATTGGCATATTACTTTCACTGGCATTTGAAAAAGGAACACAAGGGAAGCCATGTACACTATCTATTTATTTCTTAGAATAATTACTTCTCTTTGTAATATACATATATGTATATACACATCTATTATACAATTATCTTTAAAGAATAGTTAGACGAATTTATCCTTATCCAAGCTTCCAAATTACGTAGTACCTATAAATTGGATGCCTAAAATATTTCTTAGTTTATCTATAAGCAGTATGTTCTAGTGGTTACCTTCCTCAGATAAAAACACATCACCAGCGCATTATATTAAATAAAGCTTCATACTCTCCAAAAAAATAGAATAGTTTTATTTCACTTTTAAAATCAAATCAAAGAATATGTCTGTACTTAACCAGAAACTTCATCATAATTACAACCGCCCAATCCATGCGGCCTGCCCTTAGAACTGATACTGATATAAGATTGCATAAAAATAACTCCGACGGATTTTGGTATGATATAGTTATTGTAATTATAAGCAAACCATTAAAAGGACTTACTTCAATAAAGTTTCCATTGTAGAGTTCCTCCAAGGAGACTGAAAGCTCCATTAAAATGTCTGCTCCTCGCGGTGTCTCGTGTTGCTGCGGTTCGCCCCCAAAATGAAAACCGAAATCACCAAAAAAGCTTGCGAACGGATCGTTATTATTCATCATACCATCCTTTTTCAAACATTCTTCACCACAACGGTCATACATTTCGCGTTTCTCCGGATCGGATAACGCTTCGTACGCTGCCCCTAAGTCTTGAAACTTTTGCGACGCATCAGGATCATCTTGATTCTTGTCAGGGTGCAAGGCTTTTGCTAATTTTCTGTAAGCTTTCTTGATTTCATTAGTGCTAGCAGAACGGGATACACCGAGTATTTGATAAAAATCACGACCAGCTAACGCTAGAACCACGGCCGATACATAAAGAATTAAAAAAACATATACTGCGTTAGTAATCATTTTTATAATACACCTAGGAACTGTTTTAAAAGCTACGATAAATTAAATTTTAGAGAAAATATGGACTATCCTCTTCAACACATTTCGACTTTTTGACAACACTACTCTTCGTTTGACAAATAGGCGTGTAAAGACAATTCGTCCAGCTGCTATTGGTGCATTTACAAATCCAATAGCATAACACCATAGGACAATTTTAATATTAATAAAACTAAACTGTTTTACTCTATATTACGGCTGCTTTTTGTTTGTAATATATAAATATGGATTTATTTTTATTTTGAAGTTTTTTTTTTGAGAATTGCAACATTTCTTGAATCAAAGCTAAATCTAACAGACAGATTGCTTAATTTACGTACAAAGCTAAATCCAATTAATTTTGATGGTCCACATCAGCGTGGTGTCTTGCATGAAAACACCAATAAATAACATTATTATATCTATAGGTGATAACACTATAATGATAAAATAGAAATTAGAATTTTTATTTTAAGTAAAATTAAAACTTTACCGAGTAACATTGATATGGGTATTTTATAGATCAATGGCCATTAAAAAACAAATAACTTTAATACAAAAAAGTAATGGTTGTCGAGTCATTGGTTCGACGACACCTATTTAATATCGATTCGAAGCCCATAAATAGGTTCGAAAAGAATATTTTCTGAGGAAATATAACCCTGAAGAATGTTTTTGAACTACCATCATATGTAGGAAAAATACAGAATCGTGACCTTATCGGCGTTTGAATGTGTCAGTATGGTATAGAATAACGTAATATTCATAAAACCTGTACTTTTCGTTGAGAAGAAGCCTTTTAGCTGGGAATAGTACTACTAGGCTGGGAATAGGACTACTAGGCTGGGAATAGGACTACTAGGCTGTCATTAAAATAAAAAAAGTATTACATACAACATTGCTAACCATAATATTCAAATATTTATTTACAATTATCTCTTAAACCTAGGGTGCGTTCACAACGCTCACAATAGCCTTTAGCCGTTCCACTTGACGTTGCGGTCGCACTGAAAACGTCATTAATGACGTCATAAGATACGCTCACGCGAAGCTCGCGACTCCCCATGCTGGAGGTGGGTAGATGTGAGCGTTGACAAATTTGGCGGCATTTTCAATAAAAATGGCGACCGTAAAGATGTCATTATTTGATGCGGTAAAGAATATTTATATTTAATAATATATTGTATTTAATGGAATAATTACATTACATTTATTAATATATTTATATGAAATATGTTAATAAAATTTTGATAATTTTAAATTCTATTGAAAATGTTGTAAATCGTTAAATTCTATATAGAAATTAACCTATAATAATTTAATGTTTTTTCTTAGACTAAAAAGGTCACTTTTATGTTTTACTGATAATTAAAGTTTGGTATATAAACAAAATTAAGTAAACAAAGGGCTTTGTACAATGTTATAACATACTTCAATAATATATACGATTTTCATCAAATACGTAAGGTATTTGCCGTAAAAGATATTTTGATTTTATTTAAATGCAAATTAATTAAATATAAAAATGGAATTATTCAATATACTTTTTACAAATACAATACAATTTTTTTTATATACTTAAATCAATTTAATAATAATGAAAATTTTTGTTAACGACTTACAAATTGTAACTTAACCTCTTAAGCTTCTATATTAGAATAGACGCTACTTTGCACTTCCGCCTGGAATCGATGGAACACTACTACGTCTGATACTTAGACCTGACTATTAAGAAAGCTCTTGCTTTATTTTTTCTAGATCGCCATTTGTATTATTTACCTGAACGCTCAAAATGCCCTATAATGACTTCCACTTGGGTTGACGATTGTAACGTTCGAGATTAAGTGGTATGGGAAAACTCGAGGTCGTGAACGGTTAGTGGAACGCACTCCTAATGACATAGACTCCAGTGTCTTGACTAAAGAGAATGAAAGATTAGTTGATGCATGACTAGCTAAATGTCAATCAATATAATCTGTTGCTGGTTGGTGATACTATTATAAAAATTAGTTCTGTAAAATGTAACCTTTTACTTAATAAAACATTACAATTTAAATTTAAGTAAGTTATATACATATTATCTAAAATTTTTGTGATGAATTTGACTGGTTTTTAAAACTCCTTTCTAAATTCGTCTCAACCAATAAAACGGAGACTTTATGTTTCAATATTTTATGTGTTGATATTTATAAATTTTTTGGCCATACAACACTTATTTGACATTTAGAAGAGTTTGCGATTACAGAAATACAGAATAGCTACATTTTGTTGTTGTAGGGAATTCAGTTTTTCAAGAACGCTATAAAATATAACAAGGTAGAATAGAAGTCATGGCTTCAATACTGCTACCTGAAATACCAGCGCCCGGTTTTTCTTTTGAAAATTGTCAACGGTAAGAAGCCGATCGAATCGAGCATGACTCGTTGAATTTTGTTTGAATTCATCAATTTTTTTTGGTTTCAGAAATGCTTTTCTCGCTCAGAAAGGGTTTCCAGCACCTAAAGCTACCAAAACTGGTACTACAATAGTGGGGATTATTTATGCTGATGGAGTAATTCTTGGTGCCGATACAAGGGCTACTGAAAATACTGTTGTATCGGATAAAAATTGTCAAAAAATTCATTATTTGGCTTCAAACATGTACTGTTGTGGTGCCGGAACTGCTGCTGATACCGAGATGACGACACAGTCAGTTGCATCTCAACTCGAGTTGCAGCGCCTTCATACAGGGCGCACGGTGCCTGTTGACACCGCTGCTACGTTATTGAAACGAATGTTATTCCGCTACCAAGGTCATATTGGGGCGGCTCTAGTACTAGGTGGTGTCGATAGAACTGGCCCTCACATCTTCTGTATTTATCCTCATGGATCTGTTGACAAGTTACCTTATGCAACTATGGGTATGAGTTTTTCTGATTGTTTTTGTAAATAAACTTCTAAATAATATTTTATAAGAAAATTTTGTTCAATAACTACAATCTGTCTTATCAGTTTGGTGAGATTTTCTTATGTGACTATCATTTTATTCCAGAATGTGTATGTCACAAGTGTACATGTTTATTTTATAAATTTTCCTATATTGCTAATGAAATGTCTTTTATTACTAAATATCAGGTTCCGGTTCACTAGCAGCAATGGCAGTCTTTGAAGCAGGTTGGAAACCCAATATGAATGAAGAGGAAGGCAAGAAACTGGTCCGAGATGCTATTGCAGCTGGTATTTTCAATGATTTAGGCTCCGGTTCCAATGTCGACCTTTGTGTTATTCGTAATAATGGCCCTGCTCAATACCTCCGGACTTATGAGGAAGCTAATGTTAAGGTAAAAGCAAACGAAATGTAAAAAAAAAAATATGGAAATTATACATAAAAATTATAGAAATATATTTTAATCGTATAATGTATTGTAACTCTTTTTAGTAAATTGCTAACTCATGCTATATTTTAATATATTAAAATTATTGTAATGTAATTTTGTTATTTCTTTTCAGGGTAAAAAGCAGGGATCATACAGATATGCTCCAGGCACTACAGCTATTCTGAAGCAACGTGTCATTCCCTTGGAAGTTGAATCTGTTTCTGTTCACCCCATTCAACATTCACAAGCAATGGAAGTGGAGCCTCATACTAGCCACTAATCTTCACATGTATTTTGATGAATAAATGTAATTTTTCACAAACTCTATTCTCCATATTTATTTCCATATACAATATTAACATTTTATAATCAGTACAGTAACATTCTGTAAATGTCTCTTAGACTTCTTCCAATAACATTATTTCTTAATAAATATATTATTCCATATATTTATTAGTGATCTTCGATATATTAAAGGCTTTAAATATGTTTTTGATAACTAATAATTTTTTCTCTATTTGATATGTCTTGGCAGAATTTTATTAAGAAATGTTATTTTCCTATATATGTTATTGATTTATGATTCCCTTGGTTCATTTGTGATTAAATAATGTTAAGCAAAGTACATAAGAACTTTACAACTTATATTCATAAATATATTGATAAATCAATATACTTTTTCAAATATCAATATATTTTCTTCCTTTTGCAACAGCCCTTTTTACGAGATAAAAAGTAGCATTAAATGGTATATAATTAAACCATATTATTAAAAAATACATTTATGTAGATCTATTAAGTGAACACTTATAAGGCTATGGCTTTTATACAATAACTGTAATTTGTTCCTGTACCTGACGTTTGATATACACAGATACAAAAAAAATATGTTTTCATCATATAAGTACTTGCATAACTAAAGGAGCTAAATCTAATTTTAATCATTTATATATCATATTTCATTTTTGAAGTGAAACTTCTTTAGGCGCATAAGGGTAAAATTTTTAGATGTAACGTCACGCAGGTATGTAACGGAAGTGACGTCATTTGCAGTAAACGCAGATTTTATATCTATTTTTCAATTCTCGGAAATCTAAAGTTTTAGATTTGTATAAATATAAACAAGACTTATAAATTAGTTCGCCAAAGAAGTTTCACTTCTGACATGTGTACTTTGTACGCACGCTCTTTTTTTTTTAAGATTTTCAGTTTTTATACAACGTGAACTAAGTACAAATATTGCCGTTTAAAAGGTATTTAGTTATTTTTTCTTATCTCTATATTTTTCATGAACAAAATTTAAAGATTTTTGAAATGTAACAACTCATATATAGATAGACTTATATTTGGAAATCCACATATAGTTTTTCCAACATATGGAATTAACATGGTAGTATTTAAAAACGAATTAAATAAGGTATATAATAAATTTTATTAAGCCATATAAAAAAACATCTAACATAGTGTTTGATAACTTTATTATGAATAAATATAAAATATGTATAGTTAAATACTTCTTGGACGGATAAGTTCCTTATTCCTAAAAATACCCATAGTAAGTTTTACACAGTCAGTTCCAATAATAATTATGTAAACCACTTTACACGGGACCAATAGAGAGACAATGCCTTTTGTAATATGTAAGGATATGTATACACAACATAGTTAATAACAAATTATTAAAGTGAGATTCATATGATTGTAGAAGTGAGTTCGTCAATCAAATACAAAAAAAGTTACCCTACCTCCTTAAACCTTGAGTAACCTTAAAGTATTGATAGATTATAGTAAAAGTGAACGCCTTTTTTATTGATGCGATGGATAAGAATATTATCGCATTGATACATTTTTATTAATTGGCTTTATTTTTGCTATTTATTTTGTCGTATTTTAGTGCAACTAATTATGTATTGTATTGTAGTATGGGATGTTTGTGATTGTGACTTAATTGTGACGACAGTCGTTATGCGTTCTGCTACTCTCATACTTGCGTGAAGAAACTGTTGGGCTAATATTATTCCTCCGATAAAGGCACAGGAAAAGCTGAAGTAGTAAAGAATGTTAATTAATATTTTTTTTGTCTATGGTGATGATAATATAAAGGTAGGTAGGTAGGTTTATAAAGCTATGATAAGACCAGTCATGCTGTATGCATCTGAGTGCTGGGCTACGAAAGAGACGGATGAGAGAAAATTACCAGAGATGCGAATGTTAAGGTGGATGTGTGGTGTGACTAGAATGGATAAAATTAAGAATGAGTATATCAGAGGAAGTTTGAAAATAGCACCAGTGACAGAGAAGTTGAGGAGTAATAGGTTAGCATGGTATGGGCATGTCATGAGGAGAGATGAAAACCATGTAACTAGAAAAGTGTTGAGTATGTTTGTGGACGGATATACGAGTAGAGGAAGACCGAAAAAGGTATGGATGGACTGCGTGAAAAACGATATGTGCGTAAAAGGTGTGAATACTGAAATGACATTTGACAGGAGAGAGTGGAAAAAGAAAACATGTTGTGCCGACCCTACTTAAGTGGGATAAGGGTAATGATGATGATGATGATGGTGATGATAATATGGAGAATATATATTTCGTCTATTGTGTCAAATTACAAGCACCTGTGTTATACTAATAACTCGAAAGTAGTACTCGCTATATTTTCTTATGTGCGTTGTAACCGCTGGTCCAGTTATCATGTTGTGTCTACCGTTATGCAACCCCAGCGTCAGTATTACGTAACGCAGCTCAGACGATAATGTATTTCTACATCTGTATATATAGTGATCATAGACAATACTTCGTGGCGATACACGCAAGTATGGGAACAGCATGCTAGACGCAACATGATAACTGGGCTCCGTGATTTTAACAAATTTAGAAATGCTATCCTTCGGTTACTGGAATGATAAAGGTGTGCGAACATTTATTTTTTGCATCCTTATCGGGATTCCCTTTGAGGTTAGTTTTGAGTGCGGCAAGTAGTCGAAGTTTCATCACGCATGTATGGGACCGGCATAATGCATACATTTTGTGTTTTATACATTTTTTTTTATATTAAAATAATCTATATTAATTAGTTACGAAATAAATAAACAGAGTATATCTTATAATAGTGGAGAGAAAATCTCTACCTTAAATTAATCAATTTAAAATGTAACATTTTTTAAACATGAGTATTTGACTGGCCTCGTTCAACTCTTAAGACACATAAATTTCATTATTATGCGAACTTAAAATTCCCTTTAACCATTCTTATATCTATAAAATGTCATACTACTGTCCTCGTTTATGTAGTATAAAATCCCACGTGTCTTTCCACCTGAGATTCATAAGATCATGTTCCGATAAATCTACGTTTCCATAATTAAGGACACTAAATTTTTTAAACGTTACAATGACGTAACCAAACCACACAGCGACACTAAAAATAAATACGTTGATCAGTGAACGAGTGCTCTCTCGTAAATTTATAACGTAATACACGTGATCAATAACGTAACATAGAAGTAGGATTTTAAAGATGTACGCTGGTAAGTAGTGATGTAAAAATAATGTACGATCCATGAAGAAATAAGGTAGATAATGAATCCAGTAGCCGAGGAATAGTATATAGCCAGCATCGTAAAATTTGTCCAAGGCTCGTGGAGGTAAATCTACACAGGCGCGACGTTTTCTTATAGCGTATAACACTAAAAAACAAGAATACACGGCAACTGAAGCAGTCCCAGCATACCACGTTACTAGATTACCGATCAGATGGATTTGAGCCTGGAAAAAAAAACCGATAAAAATATATGGTAATTGTTTTGAATTAAAATGCAGACAATCCTCGTACTTACAATATGTTGGTTTCTTTAATACGTGACGTAATAAGTGTCTTCTTTAGGTTACATTTTTCATTTTCTTAAATTGTATTTACTTCATTATATAGAAAATATAGTTTTTAGTTCGAAAGGGAATTGTTGAAATGCTAATTTAACGAATTAGTAATTATTTGAAAAATCTATTGGTGCCTCTTAACAGTAAAATCGACCTCTATGCCGTCACGGTAAATGGCATGACACTCGTATGCGGTCTTTCGAAGTCTACGCCATCGATCTCGACTCCCTTGGGTGTGTGCATGCGTATACATTTCATTTCGTTGCTTTTCTGTGTGAGCTACCTACTATTTTTACCTCATTAAAGTATACCTGACACATTTTGTGTGACGGCCAGCTTTTGTTTTTTTTTTGTACTTTCTCGTTTATTATTTCATCACAACAGAACACGAGAGATACGGAATAAATTAAACCTTATGATTAAAAACGTAGCAATTCAATGTGGGACAACTGAATTTGGCTATGATATAAATCCATAAAATGACGTTACTTGAGATAAGGTGTCAAGATATTGTTTGACATAACTCGAAATGACGAAAGTCGAGGACTGTCTGTATTGGATTTAAAATTGTACTAAGGAAAATGTAATAAATAATAATGATAATCATCACCAGCCTATTATAGTTCCACGGGCCTTTTTTCCAAGGAAGGTATAGACTGAAGTTTCGCGCCAGTACACGACGTATTGGCGATTCAAACTCCATGAAATCCACAGTTCTATACTTTCTATCCTACAAGACCGTTTATCAGTGTCGGGATTCCTTACGATGTTTTCAGTGACTGTTCGCCGATAGTGTGATTAATTTAAATCAGTAAATGTATGAATTCCGAAAAATTCGTTGGTATATGCCGGAGTCTAGACATCAAATTGATATTCCACTGGTAAAACCGATCGACGGCCACTACTTAAATAATAATGTTAGCAGAGACTGTATTAGAAATGTCCGTACTATTGACCTGACACGCCATTGGTCGTAGTTATCTGCCAATCGTACGTTGGTTGAATGCTATAAAAGGCGAGTCGGTCGAGACATTAGGAACTTCTAGCCCGTTAGTGGTATCCGCCGCAAACTACAGAATCGTACCGAACGTATCGCGTCACAAAAGACGACCGCGTCACATTTTTACCGATCCTCCCTATGATATAGCGGCAGCGAACGATCAGTACCAGCCTGTCTCTCAAAACAGAGCGTGTTCACGCCCACGCCCGCGTAACCACAGATCACGCCGCCGTGGTCTGGGGGTAAATTTCGCTCCCGCACACCAGAGTAGGCCCCCCTCGGCAGCGGCTCAAGCCTAGGTTCGTTCCCTCGGCAGGGAGCCCTTGAGTGCGCTGCTCGCGCGATACAGTGACACACCCATACATCACTGCAACAACATTACACACATCACCTCCACACGCGTGCACGCTCACACGCTTACACATAAAGTGGATGGGTTTTTGTGACCAGAAAGTGGCCACATCACGCACAATACTATCACCGCCGTAATTAGAAGGCTCATCAATAAGACAAGACAACCCCGGGGGAGCGCCCTGGAAATGACGCACCCACCACCAAAATAGACACGTCCGTTGAAGTGGAAGGAGAGCGAGGCCACCATAACCCTGATGCGATCTCCCGCGAGACGAATATTCCACGTGCATTAGGAACATTCTCGCTCGGTCGTCGCTCGGGAAGGTTGTCGGATTTGGCGATGTATTGCGTGAGTTCTATCCAATGTACATTGTTATTTCTATTTCCCTGGGTTTTTATGATTTATTGTGTTACTTGAGTTATTTAATTGTTGTAGTTAATTTTCGTGTTGAGATTTGTGTTTTTTTTGTTGTATGATAGTTCCACTATTTTCGCTTCTGACTTCTTCTTCTATACTAATATTATAAAGAGGTAAAGTTTGTGAGTTTGTGACGTTGTAGGGGGTAATCTCAGGAACCGACTTTGAAAATTCTTTTACCAATAGAAAGCCACGTTATTTGTGAGTGTCATAGGCTATATATCATCACGCTAAGACCAATAGGAGCGGAGCAACAATGAAGAATGTTTTAAAATCAGGGTTTTTTGTTCCTTTTGAGAGCTTCCGCTGCGTCTTAGCCCAAAATAACTATTCCACGCGTACGAAGTCGCGGGCAAAAGCTATTAACTAATTATATTATCTATACTAATATTATAACGAGGTAGTTTGTGAGATTGTAGGGGGTATTATTTGGGGAGTCGGAGAAAAAATGGTCGAACGAAAACGTTTCTTACGAACGCTGCCTTAACGATGAGAGATATATGATTGAGTTCTATAGAAAAGTTGTAGCTTGATAATGCCTATTACCGCCCTACGAAGTGGGCACGGGTCAGCTAGTTTATAATAATATGAATGTTAAAATAATTAAAATACTTACATTGGAGTGCGGTGATAACCAATAGGCTATGGAGCGAACGAGCAGCGGCCACTCGAGAGGGTCGCTCGCGAACATGTGTCCGTGCGGCGCGTCCGGAGCGTGCGCTATCATCTTGAACTGCAGCTCCGCAAACTTCTCCCAGAACGTGAGCTGCGTCACAGCCGTCGGTATCATCTCTGCGGAGACAAGCTCGCGTTCCCGTTCGCGCCTGTCTTCAGCTATTATATACATTCAATTCGTTTTTATTAACTGCTAACTCAATGATATAAGTAAAAAGCTGTAGCTGCGTCATATAAACGCTTCGACAGCGCCTTGTTAAAACTCAGCTACCTAGCAAACGTGATCATAATAACGTGTCCGCGTTAATATAAGCATGCCATGTACGGATCGTTGCCTCAAAACTCAAAATGCCACAAAACTATGGCAAACGCTATCCTGTGGTATGAGACATTACACAAACTATGCAAACAATACATCTCACAGTTTATATATTCACATATCATTCACATTACTATGACTATTCAAGAGTGGTAGAGCCACATTGAAGCTATTATTGGTTTCAGCTTGAATGGGCCGGCTCGCCCGGGGTAGTACCACCCTCTCATAGAAAACCGACGTGAAGTAACAGTGCTTGCGTTGTTGCGTTTCGTTCGGTCAGTCCACCTCCCTTCCCCTTTCCTATGCCCCCTCACTCCATTTCCCCCAAACACAGGCTGGTAAAGCACTTTCGACTCCTCCGGTGTTGTTAGTGTCTATGGACGGTGGTGATCACTTAATATCAGGTGATCCACAAGTTCGTTCGCCAGTTATGATATAAAAAAAGAAACACAAATTAATTAATATTTTTCAAATATCACGAAACCACCAAATATTACGCAAAGAAATGAGAGATCTTAAAGAAGCAAAGCAAAATGTCATGTCTATTTGATTACTCTTTATTTTTGAAGGGCAGAATCTAAGCAACATATAAATATTTCGTTTTCACCACCAATATTAAATATATGCCATCTTACTTCCACATTTTATCTAAGATAGTGTGGCGTTACAATAAATAAATAAATATAAATATGAAATTTATGTATGTATTCGTTATCGTGTCTTTTGTTTTTTACTTATATATCATTAATATCATTGTGGCTACTCGTAAATTTACAAAAAAAAACCCTTAAAAAATTACATAAAAACTTAAAATAAAGAGTCATTCGGATATTGGTGGTATCTTGGAATGTTATGTAGTAAATTTTATATTTTATTCATAATGTTGTGTTATTTCACGTAATATAGTTTGGTTATTGTGCACAACAAAGCATGGATTTTATCTTGCCGCAACAACTACCTGAAGAGTTGTAACAAGACACCCACCATCTTGTTAGTTTATTGAAATCGCAAGAAACTTATAATATCACTACTTACTCAACAATGACAGTAATAATCTACTAGAAGAGTCTTTGGCGGGATTTTGGTCTGTCATGTAGTGGATTTTATATTCTATTCATAATCTTGTGTTACTTGACTCTGTATTGTGTAAAATTGGTGGTGTTTTATGTAATATAGTTTGTTTATTGTGCATAAGTGAAGTGAATGGAAAACAATACCATGGACCATGAATTCTGAGATGCCACAAAAACTCTATGGAAAGTTCTGACAAGATGGCCACCATCTTATTAGTTCATTGAAATTATATCAAGAAATTTGTAATATCGATCCTCACTTGACAATGGCAGGAATAGTCTACTAGATCACTGGTTGCCAAAAATGGAATGAAGAAGAACTTGTATTAACTACTCGACAATGGCAGTAATAATCTAAAAGACTGGTTGCCAAAAATAAATTAAAAAGTCATTCCAATACTACGTTTACACTAAAGGGGGTGGTGGCATCTTTGATTTGCTTATTTCTGATGACGTAACGGATGAAGGGATCTGGATGTGAAGGCCTGATATGTGAGGCACGCGGCCTTATCCACTGAGCTACCTACTATCGCCTTAGCAGCGAACCACTATAATTTAAATCCTCTATAGACTATAAATTCCTTATTTCTAGACTTGTTAATCGCTAACCATGAATCAATCAGAAAACCAGAACAGATTAAAAATACTTATATTTTTGTTTACGTAAGCATAGAAGGGGGGACGGGAAAACATTGCTTACTTTTGCTGAGCATAAGGACGGAGTGGTCAGAAATTATAAAACTTCTGCATAGTACTTAAACGGGCTTAGCTTTACATTGACGTCCGTCGAGTTGGGGGTTAATATTTTTTTTACAGAAAGATCACATTATTATAAGCACACACGCAACGTATCAGCGCGGTGCATTATATAAGTATGTACCATTTTCCTCAATATTAAAAAAACTCGAAAGGGGTTCTCCGCAACTTTTCCTTTTAAGGAGGGGTAGTACCACTTCCCCCCTTCCTCCCCACCCGCATTCCAACTCTCAATTCGACGGACGTCAATGGAAAGTCGTTCCTTGCACGGCCCCACTAAATGTTATAGTTTAAGAACATTAAAAGAATAAAAGGTACCTTTTGTGTATCGATGTTCTTCAACATTCCAAACGGTGTCCTGATGTGTGAGAACTTTATCAGCGACAACTTCGTGTTGATGGAATCCCCAAGCTGGAAGCTGGCGTCCGCTAAAACGTAAAGCGGACCCGGAATCGACGTGCACGAGACGCACTAACGAGCGAATACTGTCCCAAGTCGCATCTTCAGAGTCACGGTTTACTATATCCACACGCCATAGATTCTGAGCCGGCATCGAGACGTTATAGTCTATGTAGCAAGTCACCTCCTAATAATTAAACATATTAATTGGTATTACATATTAAATTATTGAGGGATATGTAGGGAGACAATTAACTGGAATTAAAGATCATATATAGTGACTTGCATATGAGTTAGATAGAAGTAAAACCAGCAGTGTTCATTTTAAATAAATGATTACTTTTAAATAAGTTACAAATATAAATGAACAATAACGTTATTGTCACATTATGAATATATAGAATTCCAGAATAACTCTGTGATATTCATAAAAATATATACAATTTTTTTTACAAACAATGTAACTGACTGCAATATTAAAAAACACTAACGAAACAATAGGGCGCTAAAAAGTGAAAAATACCTTCTTTTTTATATTATAGGAGGCAAACGAACAGACATGTCACCTGATGGTAAGTGATCACCGCCGTCCATAGACACTAGCAACACCAGGGGAGTTGCAAGTGCGTTGCCGGCCTGTGTTTGGGGTGAGGGAGGAGTGGGAGAAAGGGGAAGAGGAGATGGGCCTCCGGCGCTCTCACTGACCGAAAGAAAAGCAACAATGTAAGAACTGTTACTTCACGTCGGTTTTCTGTCAGAAGGTGGTACTACCCCAGGCGAGCCGACCCATTCATGCTGAAACCAGTAGTAGCTTCAGCGTGGCTCTACCACTTACTAAAACCTAAATTATGAAATTAAATAAAAAAATGTTAATATATGTGCTACCTAAGCTATCTGAAGTTGATGCTAATCCAAATTCACAACATCTAAGTACAAAGGATAGGTTCACTCTTACGTTCCTCATATAGTAAAGTACTTATATATATTTTTCTAACTACTCATTGACATATAAAAATCCAAGGCACATCGAATAAATGTAGCGCTCAAAACCGTCCCTAAAAACTCCCCAATATACATACGTTATATACAGTAACAGATTAGAAATATTGTGTAGATATTGGTGCGGACATGAACAAACAGAGCAAAAGTGAAAGTGGTGCGTGGTGGAAGGATAATAGATTAATATTCACTATGCTACTTATTTTATAACTTTTAGAAACCTTACTTTCAATATAAAGAAATAATAAGAAATTATAACCACAAAATAACTCAGTTAATCAAGTTTAATAGCGAAGATTAGTGTACGCGCTACCTAATAATCTATCTGAAATCAATGCCAATCAAGATTCAAATTTGTAGTAGGTACATTGATATACAAAAACCCATGATACTCACTTAACGTTTCACAGACGGCACACGAGTGCATAATTTTGGATTATTCACTCATTTCAAAGTCTCGCGTCGCTTGCGTCCTTGTAAAAACAACTTTAATCGATTCAGGTAAGGTTGAATTTGCAAAATCATAAGTTTATCGCATAAGTATAACCACTTATGTATATTGGGGAATGTTTGCGGTCGATTTTCAGAGCTACTTTTATTCGAAACTGTACGTCTTGGGTTTTGATATGTCAACGCCTATATGGTATAAATTCCCTGAATCAAATAGAAACCCAGAACAGATTAAATTTATATGAATGTTTAGGTAGGCATGGGGGTAAGAGCACTGCATAGTGCATACCTTTGCTGATCAGGGAAAAATAAAATTAAAAAAATACCTGTGACTGCGGTGATACAGGAGCGGCGACGTCGTGTGAGTTGAGCGCGCGACTCGTGATCCCGTGGAGCAGCTGCACCACGTCGCCGTGACGGATGGCGTCTGGCGGCCGAGCGACTGCCAACGAAGCCTGCTCCGGACGCTTCACTATCCACCAGTTGTTCACGTCCTTGAAGCTGTAGCAGGTGACCTGCTGCTGATGCGATGAGCCCCGTCCGTCCGTGTATCGGACAGGATACACGTGAGCGTGCGAGTGCAACCAACATGTCCGTCCGTGTGCGTGCCTTTATACACAATTAATACACACTAATAAATAGGCTATATGTTTAGACAGTAGTGATATTTATGGAGTATACTCTGCACTCGATTCTCGATCTAAATCAATTTAAAAAATACGTGACTTCACTTTCACTGAAAAGTGATTGTGGGAACGTCGGAAACGAAACAAAAGGGTTTATTGTCCGTTTTATTATCGAAAGTTATCAACTCCGGGTCGCCCATTGTAGCTTACGGCATCGGTCATTACACCTAGATTTATTACGATTGTGTCTATAGTTTTAATAGTCTTAGAAGAAACTTTAACTTAGGTGTTCTTGGTTGTTTATTTGTTATGATATTATTATTTTATATGTTAAATGTGACCATGGAATGTCATACCTTAGAATACCGCGAGTGTTTAACCTTTCATCTGGTATAAAGAAAGGGAACCAAATTTACATTAACAAAAAGGTGTATTTATTGCATCATTTCGAAGCGATGATGGCTTAGTAGATATATGTTATCTTACTGCATAATTTTATGTTCTCTTTTAGCGGGTAAGCGTGATCCATCGTCGGTCTAATGATCACTTACCATCAGGTAAGTTTGTGGCCAAGCGCGTGCCCGTTATACATAAAAAATTTCTTCTTCAACTTATAACATTTTCTTCAAAAATATGTTAAACATATGAAGGTCCTTATTTTTTTTTTATCTCTATCTACCGATGAAACTGACTAACCACTACATCAAACCCTTTCAAAGATACTCGTATTTCATGGCAAAACGGATAAATGAACTAAAATGTTCAAGAATTAAATTTTCACGGTGTTATTATAAAAACGTTAAATACCCATTAAATACTTGGTTTAAAAAGGTTTCGTAATAAATGCACCGCGCTCACCAGAGGCTAGTTCGCGTTATCCTTTTTCACAAGTCTAACCTAACGTAACCAAAGCGAAACAAAAGAGCAAGATGGCGAACATTCAACGATCGCGGTGCATTTAATACGAGAACTTTTGTAAAGTCCGGGTTCATCAATACGTATTAAAATATCTCAAAATATCCCCGTACACCATTGATGTATAAAAATTAGTATTGGTAATTGTATATCTGTGGGTAATTAATTTCAATATGGTGAGATGGGTCACTTTTATGTTTTTTCATATATCTTTTTATTCGTTTTTTTAAATGACAGTTACATTATAAAAGAATTTTAATTTACATTACAGTGGTAATCAATTGATTCATACAATTACGAATAAAACATATTTAATATTACCTGAGAGTAATCTGTGAACCGTGAGCAACATGCAATGGTTGTCCACGTGTTATGCTTGCGAGACCACCCTGTAGAGAAGCTTGGAATGCACTTGTCATTACGCTATCGTGAGGTCCGGCTTTGGGAAGCATCATTAGATGCGCGTAAAATACGCTGACATAGACCATCACAGGAACAACTAATAAAACAATCAGTCTCCATATTGTTGAAATAACTAGCGGCAAACCAGATTCTGCAAGTCCGAATCGACGCCAGAGGTGTCTACCCACTAGAAAAACTGATAAGTAATATGTGTAGAGTCCTGAATATTTTACACTGAAATTAAAATAGAAAATTTATTTGTAAACACTTTTTATGATATTATTATTGACCTATCATATATTCTATCAACATTAGAAATGATTCTTTTGAAGTGAAAACTTCTTGAGGCGCGTTGACTACTTTTTTGGATCAACAAAAATCATGGAACTCGCGTCATCATCACTGCACGTTTCCCATGAGCTATATGTATTAGACTGGGCCAAAAAAAGTCAACAATTTTTTTAAAAGTATATCGAAACTATTATTTGGGATGACAAAAAAACAATGTTGTGAGAATTTGAGCCCTTAATATTTATATTAAGAGGTCTATCATCGCAACTTTTGATTTATTTTCCGGAGCGGATTTTTGTCTTATAACTCCTAAACCGTCGAGGTGAAATCACCCTCTCACAGAACACCGACGTGAAGTAACAGTGCTTGCATTGTTGCGTTTCATTAGGTCAATGAGAGCTCCGGAGGCCCACCTCCTCCCCCCCTTTCCTTTCC
>MU158752.1:514090-534259 GCA_015888305.1 Antheraea pernyi | reverse complement strand
TCCCTACCCCTCCCCGATACATAGGCTGGCAGCGCACTTGCGAGTCCCCTGGTGTTGTTAATGTCTATGGACGGCGGTGATCACTTAACATCAGGTGACCCACATGTCTGTTGGCCGCCTTTTGACATAAAAAAAAAATCAGTCATATAGAAGCAGAAGCCACAATAATCCATTTCATTACATATAGATAGATATTAAAAACAATGTATACACCTTTTTCAGTCAATTCACTTTAACTTGTGTGATTTGATATAACTCATTTATTACAACTGTCAAAGTATGTATATTGAATGTTTGTCCTTTAATTAAATTTAAAAGGTTGGATGAATTCATCATGATGATGAGCATATTGTGGAACAGTATACAAGGTACTTTAATATTGTCTAGTGATGCCAGTTTATAATATCCTGAATAATATAAATTACATATAGGTAATCATTGTGTTCACCAACAGATAAAAATAACCAAGTTTTCAGTACTTAACAATAAAAACTTGTTCACATGCATACAAATGTTATGTTTAAATGCAAATTAAGCATTATACAATTATTTTTTTATACTAGTCTTAATTGATCAATTCGTTCTTTTAGCTGTGGTTTATGTTTTGTAAAAAATATCCATCAAGTTTTACAGGAGCTGTAATGAAACATAAGTAGGTAATAAATATATTATAACACTTACGAGAAACAGCAACCCAAGAACAGGGAACCGATACAAAGCCAAATGGCAGCAAGTGGCCCAGACGCCCGTGTACTTTTAATAGTACACAACACTCCACTCAAACCAAATAGTATTTGTATGCTTTCCAACAACATAAACCTGGACTGAGCTAAAAAGCAATTCTCTGAAAAATAATAAATAATATGTCATAGGTTTAAAAAATAATTTTACACCTTCATTGTTATACAATATTATATTAAGGTATAATAATATCATTATATTTTATAAAACATAGGAAGGGAATCTAATACCTGTAATATAATAAATAACACACTCCAATGAAGAGTGCATTTGTCATATAAGAGGGGGGATAAAAAAGTTATAGACATGCTAAGAGGAAATTGTAATTGCGTGAGAAGAACTTAACTTATCAGGCAATATTGTTAGAATATTAGAAGTCTTAGACATGTAATAGTTTTATCCTTAAAAATGTTCATCTGCACTAAATTGTTATTACAGTTTTATTATACTATTATATATTATGAATGACTTTAATATAATATATAATAACAATTACCAAATAGGACTAAAAGAGCAGCTAATATGGCGGTCCACTGGTGAAGAGATATGTATAACATTAATTTATATGTTACTCCCACAAGTAGACTGCCTGCCAGAGCAGGAATTAATCTCAGTGCCTTGATAGGTACATTCTCTGTATACTCAGATCCAATCCGATCAAAGGTGAAATTTCCATCATAATTTGCTGCATGCCCAGCTAAATAGAGCAATTGTTTGCCTAGTGGTGGATGTGCATCGAAGAAGAATATACCTTTTGCATATAAAGATACATATTTTCCATAATGAAGCTCATCAAAACTGTAACATAAAGAATGATTGAGAATTGATAATTTAAAAACAGATCATATTTAATATTTTACCTTTAGATAAAAATAAGGGGAATGTAATATTATAGAGATTAATTCATTGTTTTATTTCACACACTAATCTCTGATTAATTTGAAGAAACTAATTCAGAATCGAGAATAAATTTTCTGTCCTGTGGAAATGGGTCCCACCTTTTTGAATATACTCTGGGGAATACACTGAAGTTGGAAATAAGAGTATTGAAAATAAAATAACTATGTTAATCTTATATAAAGTGCCAGCCAACTGCTATAAGGCAGTCCAACCATTTAGGAGATCACACTGCAGACGAAGTAACAGCTACTCTAACATAAAATAGACTAAATTACCGCTTCTGATGTCAGCTATCTGTCAGTGAAAGTCCCATGAAAATCGGTCCACCGTCTTGGAGATAGGACTGCAGACAGAGCCATGGGTAACAGGTAGTCCAAAATAAAATGGCCTATGTCACCCCCTGTAATTTCACCTATTTGCCAGTGAAATTCCTGTCGAAATCAGTTCAGCTGTTTTGAGAATGACGCAGAACATACAGACAGACGGACAATTTTTTTTTTAAATTAGAATTTTCTTATTAGTAGTGTATATTATAGACTTTGATATCTAGTGAGTACATAGTTGTTTGTTTTGACGTTACATACAGGTTATATGTATAGATGACTATAATAAGCTACATTTTATTACACAAAGATCAAGAATACAATATAAATTGTAGGTCACTAATTAAGATATGCAATAATGAAGCAGTATATCAGAGACTAATAGTGAGTTTGCTGCTCAAAGTTAGCAAAGCATTATAGAGAAGGATCACAATTCGAATGCCTGTATTAATGTAGCACCATTCTGTATAGCTCAGTCATGTGATCAGCTACCTATGCAGCAGTTATTTTTTCAAAATTTTGGAAACCATGGGATTGAATAAGTATTTTCTAAAATGAGCAAAAATCGTTAATAAATATTTTTTTTTTTTTTTTTATGTCATAGGTGGCAAACGAACAGGTGGGTCACCTGCTGTTAAGTGATCACCACCATCCATGGACACTAACAACCCCAGAGGAGTCGCAAGTGCATTGCCATCTTTCGGAGGGAAGGGTTAGGGGAGGGAAAGGGAGAGGAGAGAGGAAAGGGGAGGGGAAATGGGTCTCCGGCGCTCTCACTGACCGAACGAAACGCAACAATGCAAGCACTGTTACTTCACGTCGGTTTTCTATGAGAGGGTGGTACTACCCCGGGCGAGCCGACCCATTCATACTGAAACCAATAATAGTTTTTCAGCGTGGCTCTACCACCATTATATATATTGTTATAAAATAATAATAGAACTTACACAATATAACGAGGTTCATCTAGCCTGTATAATCTAGTACTTAATGCTAGCATTAATAAACCTATCAAGATAATATCAACTTTTAAATGTAAGTATATTCCCGATGGGAGTTTATCAATATCATTCATTGCAGGTCTAATTTCTGTTTCTATTTCATTATCTGCTGGTGCGCCGTCACCCTGGAATACATATTTATTTATTAAAATAAGTATACTCTATGACTTTAATAAAACAAGGTCGCTCTGGAGAAAGGTAAATAGCAATGTATATTATACATTCTATAGGGAGAATTATAATAAATTATCTTTACGTGAATACTTAATATGTTTATAAATATTCAAAATTAAAAAAAAAAACAGGCGTACTACTTCTCTTTCAGAACTTAAAAAGGATTTTTCTGTGTAACTATTCTTCCCAAGTTTATTGACCTCATTTTGCGAAAGTTTAAATTCTTTGGTCTTTTTATTTTTTTTCATTATCTCCATTTCAGATTACAGAATACTCAATATTTTAGCATGCACAAGATTTATAGGCATGCTCGCTTTACTTCTTTTTGTTTATAAAAATAAATCTTTTCTATTTCACGTCACAACAACTTTTTACCCACAGAGAATTGATCACAGACTAATAGTAGTACAAGTTAGGACTGTTGATAAAATATCGATATATCGATATTTTTATTTTAAAATAACGATATTATTTAGTAATATTTTTTTGACGATTTATCGATTCTTCGATATTAAAATTTGGATATCGGCGGTCGATATTATTTATTATATACATCATCATCTAAGACCGCTATCCCACTTAGGTTGAGTCGATACAATATGTTTTCCTTTTCCACTCTCCTCTATCAGACATAATCTCAAAATTCACACCTTTTATACCCATGTTACTTTTCACACACTGTATCCATACCTTTTTCGGTCTGCTCTACTCTTATATATCTTCACCTTCATACTTAACTATTCCAGTTATAAGTCTTTCATATCTCTTTATGACATGCCCGTATCATGCTAGCCTATTATTCCTATACTTCTCTGTCACCGATGATATTTTCAAACTTTATCTGATACATTTTTATTTTATAAATTTTAGTTACCACACATATTAACAATCGCATCTCCGCCGCGTACAGTTTCTCCAGCACTCAAATGCAAACAGTAGACTATGACTTAAAATAGTTTTATACTCTTTTCCCATGAGTTTCAAGTGCATTTGTGGAACGTAAGATACCCTAAATATCCTTTGCCATTTCGTGCATCCTGTATTTATCCTATTCCTTCTGTTATTGTCCACGCCGCCGTCGTTGTGGATCAATGAACCGAGGTACCGGAGTTTGGAGCAGGCTGGTTATAGTAATCTTAGTAGTGAAGCAGCTGAACAAACAAAGTAACAAGTATTTAAAAAAAAATCTTACTGTAAAATATTCAACATCAGCCTGTAAAAGGCTCACTACAGGGCCATAGGCCTCTTCCCGAAAGAAGGTATAGGCGTAATCACCACGCCAGTCCACGGTTTATTGGCGATTTCAAACTGAGTAATCCACAGTTGTATGTTTTCTCACATAAAGTAGTACTATGAGAACATTTCTCAGGTTTAGGTTTCCTTACGATGTTTTCTTTCACCGTCAACTGTTAGTGTTACCAATTTAAGTTAGTAAATGTACATGAATTTTGAAAAAATAGTTGTAGTCACGACGGAGTTCGAACCTGCAGACATCGAAATGATATTACACTGGCCATAACAGTTGACCACCCCTACTTAAAAAACTTGGTGTCCGATGAGCTGAAAAATATTGGTACATATAATTATCTTATTTAGATAAAACATTAATGATGCAATTATCAATATGATTGAAAATCGATTAGAGTGTGCCCTTAGAATTGTAATGTAACATTTTAAAACATTTATGGAATAAATTGTACAAATATACTGGATTAAAAACTGTAAATTAATTTTAAGTAGATTTACAATAGTTTTTTAATAAAGCCGATATATATCGATATATCGATTTTTTTTTTTGATATATCGAAGCTCGATATTACTTTAAAAAATATCAACAGCCCTAATACAAGTCACTAGTCAGTACAAGTAAAATTGATTATATCCTTAACTGAACTAGGGATGGCGATCTGCATATTGATGATATTGATGCAATTATGTGATTGAAATACACATCGACTTAATTCAAAAAAATTCAAATCAATTATTTTCCTATGTAAATAAAAAAAACATGAATCAATTATTTACAATATAAAAAAATATCTAAAAAGATGCTTATCAAAAAAGGAAAAAAAAATAAGAATCCACATTCGAATCAAAAACATCAATTTTTTTGCAAGGCATCATCCCTAGTTTGAACTTGATTATTTCCTATAATAAAATTAGGTACTCTGTGGAATTGACCGAACGAATCTCCGCTAGGAGTATTATTATTCTTCTTTCTTTTTCTTCTTTTGCCTCCGCACAAGCATTTGCCAGCGTAATCATTAGAAACAAATAGTGATATTATAGATATAAGAAAAGGAACCTGTAATGATCTCAAAGAATGGAGGAAACTAGCGGAGTCATTTAAAGGACAAGAGAAGTAAATATAGTCAAGATCGCCTACATTAAATCCACAGGCACACGATGCATTTTGTACAACACGAAGTTTAGCGAGGTGAAAAGGAGGACATACATGTCTCAATCTCATACGAATTAAAATAGTAGCTATAATGCTATTAAATCCAGCTTTAAATATCCATGTAGGCTTCAGACTTATATTTAGCTGAATACTGAAATAAAATTTCCCTTTAGATCCTGCATTCCTGTACTCATTCCAAGCCTTCTTGAAATGAACTCTAGATAAAGCAACAAGATCATGACAATATATTTTAAATGGATAATAGTCTCCACATTCCACAGCTTCTTTAGCTAATTGATCTGCTCTTTCATTTTCATAAAATCCCGCGTGACTCGAGATCCAAGCAAAAATTACTTTATAACTCCTAATAGAACAAGTATAAAACAATTTGAGAATGTTAAGAATAATAGAATTACTGTATCTTAATTTGAATGGAAGTTTATTTAAGGCACTAAGGCTGTCTGATAAAATAACAGTTTTATTATGATTCATTAACAAAATGTACTCAATTGCTTTAAGTATACCAAAGCATTCCCCGCTGAAAACGCTCAATTCACAAGGAAGTTTAAATGTTTGAACAATGTTATATTGTGAGTATACTCCAATCCCAACAAAACTGTAATGAGAGTACTTGGAAGCGGTTATAATTTTGCTACTTTTCATTTTCTTTCATTAGATGGAAATTAATTCTTGATTCATATTAATTATCAATTGTATAAATATTATACACAATATCTGGTTGAATAAACAGGGCATTATAATTAGTATTATGTACCGGCAAAACATCAAAACTATAGGCAGGTGCAGAAATAGATTTCTATTTTAGACAACTTTGAATGTAGGTAAAGACTTAAACTTCCAGAAAGAGGATGTGTTAGTATACTTTAACAATGATTCTATTTCAGAAATTATTGGATGGTTGGAAAATTGTAAAATATTAAAGAAACCCCTAAAGATATTGACGTCTTAAAAATAACTGCGGATCGTCACATTCTACTTGTAGTGCATTTGTGGGACTAGATTTCATTTCACCCGACACAATTTTTAATACGTTTTAAAGATTTAAGCATACATAGGGATACAGGGACAGAGAAAGCGACTTTGTTTTATACTATGTAGTGATTATATAGTATTAAAAATTGTGTCGGGTGAAATGTTCATTTCACCCGACACAATTTTTAATACTATATAATCACTACATAGTATAAAACAAAGTCGCTTTCTCTGTCCCTGTATCCCTATGTATGCTTAAATCTTTAAAACTACGCAACGGATTTTGATGCGGTTTTTTTAATAGATAGAGTGATTGAAGAGGAAGGTTTGTATGTATAATAACACCCATTAAATAGTGGAGAAATACTGTTATTTTTGAGCTTTCTAATGTGATGTCGTAAATAATTACATTTTTTCCGCTTACATTGCAACAAACGCAGGCTGAACACCACGAGATTTATCAAAATAATGTACTAGGTATTGTACACATTGAAAAGGTCTACAGAAAACTCCGCGAAGGTACATGTCTATCTCTTATGGATATCCCACAATAACATTTTTTTGTTATTTACTTTTTATGAAAAATAATGGCTAATTTTCGAAGCGATTTTAACCAATACAGCTTTAATCCTTATCCTATTAAATACCTTAAATATAATAAAATAAAATAAAATAAGCCTTTATTGCTGTAAAACTACATTAATACATGAACACAAAGTATTTAAGTTATCGGCAATCCGAAATACAGCTTGTCATGCGACAAAGGCCTCCTCTAAAGATTTCCACATCTCCCTGTTTCTTGCTATTTGGATCCATGTCCTCCATCCTGGAGGAATAAAGAAAGCTATGAAGGACATTAGTGATAAGAAGATATGGATGCCTAATATTAAAAATCAGGATGGTAAAATGATTAGTAATCGACCAGAAATACTAAAAATTGCTACAGAGTATTATAGAAACCTGTACTGTAGTCAGAGGCAAATACAAAATATATATGAAAAGGATACAATAACAAATGTAAAACCAATACCAACAATACTAAATGATGAAACTATTAGAGCTATAAGTACACAGAAAGCAGATAAAACACCTGGATCAGATCAGATAACGAACGAAATACTGAAAATGACTTTGCCGGTACTTGCTCCAAAACTAACAGAATTATTTAATGATATTATTGACACAGAAACAATTCCAAAAGATTGGACCAAATCAACAATAATATTATTACATAAGAAAGGCGATAAAGGAGTCATCAGCAATTACAGGCCCATAAGTTTAATGTCCAATATTTATAAAATATTTTCTAAAATAATTTTATTTCGAATTACCCACATACTCGACGAAAATCAACCAAAAGAGCAGGCCGGGTTCCGTAATAAATTTTCAACAGTAGACCATATTCACGTGCTAAGACAAGTCCTCCAAAAATTCAAAGAATACAATAAAGGTTACTATTTGGGATTTGTTGACTTTAATAAAGCTTTTGATTCATTGGAACACCAATACATATGGGATGCATTGGAAATACAAGGAATTGAAGCAAAATACATAAGATTAATAAAAAACATATATTCGAAAAGCACAGCACAAATAAAACTTGAAACCTTAGGAGAAGAATTTCCTATCGAAAGAGGTGTACGTCAGGGAGATCCAATATCACCTAAATTATTCTCAGCTGTTCTGGAGATGATATTTAGAAATTTAGATTGGACCCAATACGGACTTAATATAAACGGCGAAAAATTAAGCCATTTGCGATTCGCCGATGACCTAATCCTCTTTTCGGAATGTCCAAACGCATTACAAAATATGCTGCAACAGTTGTCAGATGAAAGTGCGAAAGCAGGTCTATCAATGAATACAGTAAAAACAAAAGTAATGACTAACATTTTACAACCAAAAAGTATCAAAATTAATAATGAAGAAATAGAATATGTAAGCGAATATATTTATTTGGGACAGCTAATATCTACAGAAAACCTAATGGATAAGGAAATTGACAGAAGAATAACCAACACCTGGAAAAAATTCTGGTCTTTTAGTGAAGTCATGAAAAATAATGAAATGCCTATTAGCGAAAAAAGGAAAATTTACAACACATGCATTCTACCATGCCTAACATATGGATGCCAAACATGGGCATTAACTAAACTATTAACCAACAAAATAATTGTATGTCAGAACGGCATAGAACGAAGTGTTGTGGGAGTTAAAAGAAGAGACAAAGTAAGATTAAACAAGATTAAAGCAATAACAAAATTTAAAAATATTTCAACAGTATATAGACAATTAAAATGGCGATGGGCAGGACATATGATAAGACATGAAAAAGAGAAATGGACTAAACTAATAACAGAATGGTACCCCAGAGAGAGTAAAAGAAGCCGAGGTAGACAGAACAAAAGATGGGAGGATGATATAAAAGAAGTAGCTGGTCCAGCATGGACCTTAAATATATTGTTGATTTAATATAGATGTATATGGCGCTTTACAGCATTACAGCATATGATTTAAATGAATATTTTCGAAGATATTACAGATTTAAAAATTGCGGAACGTAGCATTTATTATCGGAGCTCTCCAGCGAGGACAATAACAATCTATACTATAATAAAACTGTAGCAAGGTCAAATCTGTACATTAAATATTTTTTGAAAATTTTAATCGGGGTAGACTTTGTTATCCATATAGAAGCCAAAAATAATCTTTTTGCAATTTTTGTCTGTCTGTCTGTTTGTCTGTCCCTGTGAACATGCATTACTCTAAAAGTACTGAATCAATTTTGACAAAATTTGACACCGCGATAACTAATATTACAAGGTTATATTTAAGATATATAGATACTTTTAGTCTCATAAAACATAAGGGATTCTCCAGAATAACGGACGAAAGTCAAAAATTTGTAGTTAGTGAAATTCTTGACGGATTTTCGTAAATTTTCTTTGTGTTATATATAGCAGACAGATTAACTAAAAATTTAAGCTATATTTCCCTATGCCACTTTTAAAAAAATACCAAAAATAATCATCGTTGTCTTCCGAACCGTTGACTCCGTTGGACCATATAATGTCCAACACGTTATAACTGCGCTAAGGCTAGATGACATTGCTATGCGTAATTATCAACCACTTATGAAAAATATGTGTAAACGAAACTGTCACTTATATGTTGTTACATTTATTTTACTATATAAAAAAAATGTTTGCTAAACAAAGTTGACAAGATTTTTTCATAAAACATAAACCTAGATAATAGTTACATTGCATTGTAGAAGATGAATCTCAATTAGAGTTCTATCAGTACGTTTGTTGTTTCAATATTTGAAGAAATTAATTTTCTAAATATTGTTGAGTCTTGAAGTAATTGGGTTCAGGTTTATGAATCTACGATAAAAATAATCAGTTGAGGTGTTTGCGGTTACCATACTATGTTGTATTTATACTAATATTATAAAGAGAAGTAAAATTTTGTTTTCGAGGAATCCTTGGTACTATCCATGATCCGATTTTAAAAATTATTTCACTGTTAGAAAGGTATATTATCCCAAGTTCAGTATCTAAGTGAAAAAGGTGGTTTATATGTTAAAAATAAAATAAATTTGACAAAATTAAGATTAAATGCAGATTTCACGTATACTTTTTTTCTTATAAAACAAACAACTAAAACAAAATGGTAATTTAATGATAGATAATGTTTAATTTTTAGAGTATGTTAAGTGATGAAGTTACAAGAGGTACTGGGAAGACATTTATCGGCAATATATGTAAGTTAGTTTTGATCTTCGTTGGAAACTTTAGGTAATGCTGCGAACAGGTTCTAGGCTTATTTTAAGCGACTTCTCACATACTAACTGGGTATATGTTTGAGTGAGTCCCTGGATAGTTTGGATTCACACTTGGATGTGCTAGAAGTCGCTTTAATCGGCTTTTAGGTTTTTTAAGATTATTTGCATTTAAAAACACAATTGAAACCTGTAATAGCCGATTTGGTGCAGACGAAGTTGCACGGGTCAGCTAGTACATAATAATTAGAAATAGAGCTGCCGCATGTTACATACTATGAATTAAAGTCTCCTAGTATCAGGCACGCCTTTGGAAAAGTAGAAATGATATTTAGAATCTCGGAAAAAAATACATTTGAAGGATGAGGAATGTAAAGAGAAACAAAACTAATATTATTTACATTAGCAGCTATGACAGAAAAAATATTATTTGTAGAAGGAAGAGTTATTCTCGAGAAGGAAGAAATTTTTTATTAAACATGGCAACACCACCGTATCCGTCAAATCTATCTTGTCGAATTACAGAATAACATGAAATTTTAAAAGAAAATTCAGTCTTGTGCCACTTCCACAGAATAATATTCCATTACAATAATATTACAAGTACAAACCTAGATATAACCATAGACTATATAGATTAAATACAAATATCTGACAGTAACCGTCAAACTTTAGGCTTCCCGCGCTTTTTTTCGTATTAGGTACTGCTCTATGGACAATATACTGTGTATTAGGGAGAAGGGGTGTTGAATATATATCGATATTGAACTTCAAAATATATAAGTTATTTGATATATCGAATCCGTAAATACCACTATTTATTAATAAATTTTATTCGACGTACCAAACATCGAATGTTTACGAAATAAAACAACGTTGTCTGTTGTTCTACATTATTTTTGTTCGTTCCCCTGAATATAACGATGAGTGTAGTATTTATAGAAGATTTAAATTAGAAATTAAAAAAAAAGAGTACTTGGCTTAATACTGATTCTATTTTTAATTCTTAATAGAGGATTTTGGTTTTCCGTCTTTTAGGTACCTCTTTGTATCGAGTAATAAAATATGAACTCTTTTCGATATATGGAAATAAAAATAAGTTTGAATCTTATTTAAATAATCATATTAAGTTTTGGTTTACTTATAGTCTTGTCTAACGCTAAAACAACATTTGCCGTTATCGTATAACGCTGCTCAGTGTGCTCAATTTTGTTACTTTCATTTATGTCAACCAGTCTTCTAGTAGATTATTACTGCCATTGTCGAGTAGGTTATAATATTACAAGGTTCTTACGATCATTCTAATGTTGTATCAAAATGGCCAATCTCTTTTTAGAACTTTCCAGAAAGTTTTGGTGGCAAGTAAAAATCCATGCTCCGTAGTATTATTTCCCATCCACTTCACTTGTGCACAATAACCAAACTATATTACGTATAACACTACCAATGTTACACAATATAGAGTCAAGTAACACAAGAGTATGAATAAAAAATAAAATCCACTACATGACAGACCAAGATCCCGCCAAAACTCCGATTAAAACAATTAGTTTAGGTATTTGCAAGCACCATTAGGGATGAAACATCGTTCATAAAAATAACAATGTTACGACATAAAACAAGGTAAGTATTATTTGTTTCACAAAATAAAGTTCAAAAACAATAATATTGTCAACCTTATGCCTAGTAAGCCGTTCCTTTTTTAGTTAATCGTAGCCCTTTTCTAAAATCACCAATAGACCAATAGATGGCGCTATAAATACGCAACCTGATTTATAAAGAGCGATGTATCGTCAATTTCAGGGGCTTCAATACAAATTTTAAAACATGTTGTAACATCGCTGTCTATGAACGATAGATCGGCAATTTAAAACATTGATGTATCATGTGTTTCCTTGCGTGCAACTGAGGAAGCGAGTGGGTATGGAATAGAATAGATGGTGCTACATTTCACAAAACATCGTTCATACAGAGCGATGTATAGTTAAAATTAGGAACAGGATTCAACACGATTAAATAATAAAAATTCATCGATGTTTTAAAACATTGTATCGTTTTCATCCCTATAGGTTGCTACCGATTTTTTAAGCTTTTGCTTGATTTCTGATAGATTTTTCTGCATAACGAACAAACGAGATTAGTTTTGTATGTTCTAGTAGTATTGCTTTCGTGAATTGTATGATGTCGTTAAATGCGAATAATGTCGATTCCACAAATATTTTTATCAACTGCCCTGTATGTAATAAAATATATAACATAAACATACTTGAAGAACATTTGCATAAGTGTTTGCATTATGAAGAAAAAAAGGATGTGTGTCATCTAAAAAGAAAGGATTCAGACTCGAGTCCCCCACCTGACAAACGCCCGAAATTTTCTCAAAAGTTGAAGGTAAGTTATCGTTTATCTTTTGTCCTAAATTATGCTGATAAAGAGTGAAGGAGCTCAAGTTTTTACTAGGTATTTTGTTTATATTTACATTGTACAATTTATGAAGTATTATATTATCAAATTTGCGTTATTACGTGCCTCAGATTGATGTAACTGGTGTTGTATGTTGTAAAAGATATACCTACCCGCCGCTCTGTCATAACGACTTCTGGAATAAATGATTTGTAAAATTTTATGTTACTTAAAAACCTGATGATTATATATCTTTATAGTTTGTATTATTTCAGTAGTATTTGAAATGGATGAAATTCATAATATGTTATGTGTATAATTGGGGTGTAAGGGGTGTCGAATAACATCTAAGACTTGAGACATCCAAGCCAACCTCACCTGCACGTGGTGCACCCTGCTGAATAACGAACGTGGCAATGGTGAAAGCGGGGTGGTAGTGTTTTAAAACCCGACTTGGTCGCAACCACCATGTATATGGCGAAAAGGCCCGTCATAGTGATTCGCTTCTGCGGGTCGCGTTTTGGGATCAGCTTGTGCATATCCAGGTTTTCGCAGGCCGGCATGACAGCGGCGACCAGCGATGGATAGTGTGTCGCTCGCTGGTCGCCGTTGTTTTTGGATTATACTGTGCTTACCATCAGGCACAGTGCAGTCATTTTGCCGTGCTACAATAAAAAAAAAAAAAATTTTTTTACCAATATAGACCAATAATAAACAAATAACTATTTTTGGGTAGTAAAGTAGTCCGGTGAAGCTGTTGAGGCCTTCCTAAGCCAATAGCGTAGTCAGTTGGAAAAAAAAAGCAAAAGACTACTTTTGATCTTTCGTGAATTGTATGATGTCGTTAAATGCGAATAATGTCGATTCCACAAATATTTTTATCAACTGCCCTGTATGTAATAAAATATATAACATAAACATACTTGAAGAACATTTGCATAAGTGTTTGCATTATGAAGAAAAAAAGGATGTGTGTCATCTAAAAAGAAAGGATTCAGACTCGAGTCCCCCACCTGACAAACGCCCGAAATTTTTTCAAAAGTTGAAGGTAAGTTTTCGTTTATCTTTTGTCCTAAATTATGCTGATAAAGAGTGAAGGAGGTCAAGTTTTTACTAGGTATTTTGTTTATATTTACATTGTACAATTTATGAAGTATTATATTATCAAATTTGCGTTATTACGTGCCTCAGATTGATGTAACTGGTGTTGTATGTTGTAAAAGATATACCTACCCGCCGCTCTGTCATAACGACTTCTGGAATAAATGATTTGTAAAATTTTATGTTACTTAAAAACCTGATGATTATATATCTTTATAGTTTGTATTATTTCAGTAGTATTTGAAATGGATGAAATTCATAATATGTTATGTGTATAATTGGGGTGTAAGGGGTGTCGAATAACATCTAAGACTTGAGACAATTTGAAGGTGGTAGAGCCACTCTGAAGCTATCACTGGTTTCAGCATGACTGGGTCGGCTTGCCCAGGGTGGTGCCACCCTCTCACGGAAAACCAATGTGAAGTGACAGTGCTTGCATTGTTGCGTTTCGTTCGGTCAGTGAGTACACTGGAGGCTGACCTCCCCTTCCCTCCCCTCCCCTCCCTATTCCCCTACCCTTCTCTTTAAACACAGGTTGGCAATGCGCTTGCAACTCCCCTGGTGTCGCTAGTGTCTATGGATAGTGGTGATTACTTAACATCATGTGACTCACTTGTTTACCTCCGATGATATGAAAAAGCTTAAACTTTCTGTCTAAAGCTTTATTTTTAGTTGTATTCACAAAAAGAAGGTTCTTTGTTCCATATATTATGGACTTATATGTAATTCATTCAGAAACTCCACTCTCTTTTTATGATAGAATTTTTTATGATGATGAAAGTTTAAGTTTTCTTTTTTTCTTAAACCTTTTGAGACTCCTCATGCACTGTTTATACCAGTAAATGTTTTACCAGACTTAATGATTTTATTTTGGTTCACATTGATACTCTAATGTACTTGAGAAGATTAAACAAAGTTCTGCAGTTGCAGCAACTCCTGCCAGGATTCGTTGCCACCCTTTGGGAGAAGGGTTAGGGGAGGGAGAGGAGAGGAGAGAGACCGAACGAAACGCAACAATGCAAGCACTATTACTTCACTTTGGCTTTCTATGAGAGGGTGGTACTACCCCGGGCGAGCCGACCCATTAATGCTTAAACCAGTAATAGCTTCAGGGTGGCTCTACCACCATAAAACTTATATCTTCGTCTCAACGATCCGTTCGCCTCGCCCGATCACACGTTTTCGTAACGCTTACGTGATGCATTCATCAGCTTTCTCCCCAAAGTCAAGCATGCGTAAGGATGTTTTATTTTAATAAAAAGTAAAAGTACTTTCGTATTAAATTCACCTCGCTCGCCGACCGCTGCTGCGGCTGGCTTGCGTTATCTTTTAGAGACGAAATTGTTTTGTTAAAACTTAAAAATCATCAAGTTCGTAATATACAAAATGGTACTTACGTATTAACCGATCGCTACGGCTCGCGCTGCCTTTGTTTCACAAGTCTAATCTAATCTAAACGAACCAAGACGGGAGAATTGAGAAATATAAATCGGTGACGTTACACTTGCGAAAAAAGATAACGCGAGCCGGTAGCGGTCTGCGAGCGCGGTGGACTTAATAGGAATATACCAAAATAAATAATGTACAATAGGTTCGATAGCGGAGGAGGGGTGCGAGGCTCGGGCGTCGCGCGTGTCGCTGGCGGAGTGGCCGTGGTTCCACGGGACGCTGGCGCGCGCCGCGGCCGCGGGGTGCGTGCTGGCGGGGGGCGCGCCCGCACACGGCTGCTACTTAGTCCGGCAGAGCGAGACCAGGCGCGGCGAATACGTTCTCACCTTCAATTTCCAGGTATAGTTACCCACAAACCGCACTAGGATACTTAACTTACTGATGGTCCTAAGATACTTTGTTTCCAAATACATCGTTTTCACTTGTAGAGTTGCCCACAAGCCGCACTAGAGATATTTAACATACTAGTGGTCCTAAATTATGTCGTTTTGACACACATCGTTTTCACTTGCAGATTTTTTTTTGAACTTACGAACTCGACTATGCTATTGACCTAGTAAGGTCTTAACAGCTTCACCGGACTACTTTCACTTCTAGAATTACACACACACCGCACCAGGATACTTAACTTGCTGATGGTCCTAAGATACGTTGTTTTCACTTATACAGTTGCCCACAACCCGCAATAGGGATACTAAACATAATAGTGGTCCTAAATTATGTCGTTTCGACATAGATTGTTTTCACTTGTAGAGTTACCCACACCCCGCACTAAGGATAATTAACATAGTAGTGGTCATAAGTTATGTCGTTTCGACATACATCGCACTATAATGCACTAGAGGATTGGTTGCCAAAAAACAACGAGTGTGCTTTAGACGGCACGACTGAAGTAAAACTTCTTTAGAACTAATGACTGAGAGATATATATATATATATTTCATACACTGCTTATGAGAGTAAAACGACGTCAACAGTATGTCAATCGCCGACATTTGCTACGCCTATTGACACCGCTGCCTCTCGAAAAACCAAGACCACCGCACCTCAGCCTCGACCTCGGGTGTGCAACAGAGGCCGGACCGTACCCCTCGACAGAAGCGTACGAGAGTGATATTCTCACTCTCGCCCAACTGATTACAGTTGGGGCTCTGTCGGAGGGTATGTGCCGTTGGATGGCGCTGTATCTGCGCATCTCGGAGGGTAAACTTTCATCCAGTATAAAACTAGCTTTTACTCGCGGCTTTGCTCACATAAATGTGGATTTAGCCTATCTTTCGGGAACGATATTTTCCAGGATGAAACCCTATGTCCTCTGTGTACCTCTGACAATGTGTATGCAAAATTTCTACTATATATGTAACTAACAAATTCACATTCATATTTACAATATTTGTAAGGATACTTTGTTATTATTTAGAACTTGTTTTATGTGAAAAGAAAGTTGTAGCTGACGTTATTAATGAAAACATACACAAAACAGTTTGTGAAGATAATGGACTGAAACATTAACTTGATATAGTTACACATACAATTTATAATACTCCTATAAAATATATCTATACTAATATTATAAACCTGGAGGGTTTGTTTGTTTGTTTGGTTGCACTAATCTCGGAAACAACTGAACTGATTTGAAAAATTCATTCAGTGTTAGATAGCTCATTTAGCGAGGAAGGCTATATTACATTACACTAAGACTAATAGGAGCGGAGAAACAATGAAGAATGTTTTAAAATCAAAAGTAACTATTGCATGCGGATGAAGTCGCTGGCAGTAGCTAGTATCAATATAAAATAATTACTCACAGTCAGCTGCAGTAAAATTAGGCATAGTGTCGTAACTCTTTTCCATTTCAATTAACAATGCAACTACTTCCACATAATAGATAAATGGGGTTATCCTTAAACCTGCAAATTAAAAAAGATTTTTTATTAAGCAAACAACTTCTTAATAATCAAGATATATTATTGAGCATAAAAACATATGATATATACATAAAAAATGTAATTAATGAAATAAAACTCCTGCATTAGTGATCAAACTTTATGTCGCAGGGATATTACAATGATAACTTTTTTTAAATCAGGACACAATTTCACTTAAGGCCTTTGCATTCCAATTTTCATAAAGCTTATAAGATAACTTTTTTTTTTGTGTCAATTCTTTTTTTCTTCTTACTTTTGGCTGTTTGCTCGAAAAATTAAGAGAAAATTTTTTTTTTTTCAAAAACTGTACTTTTACAACTCCTACTGGTGAACCAGTGCGAGTTACACAAAAAAATACTAAGACTATTTTAAAGAGCGTGAAATTGCCCACGAGTTCCATCAAACCGATTTGCAATATTGTAAAAGCCGGGTAAGCATTACAAATTTGAAAAAAAAGAAATATTTTTTTACATGCATCTTGAACGGTAAAACTTTAAATTTAAATTGTAAGTACTTAAAATTAATATTAACAGCTCAAAATTGGTGAGATTTTTTTTTACCTATATGTAGATTAATATTTTGCATGAGCAACGAAAAAAAAAAAAATGCGGAAATGAACCACCCTATTATATATATAGCCTACTATACTGATACAGAACTGACAAATATGCTTAACCTATAGAAGACATTCATGTACAATGATTGAACACAGAACATTTGGTATTAATATAGTTAACTGTTAAAACTGTACATATTCCAAATAATCCATCAATAATAAAAAATTAAAAGGTATAGTGAACCAATAGACATAAAATATATTTACATTCCATTGGTATCACAATTTATTTGCAATAAAATATGTGTTATATTTAACCTTTAACAATCATATCAGCTAAGTGATATGGGTACAGCATGAGCCTCTGTATGCTGCTCTGAACCAGTGTTTCATAGTATTTCCTTTCATCTTTGCAGACTGATCTCACTGTAAACAAAATATTACAAAGATAAAAACGTATATCCTAAATAATTGTAAAGATAATTATTTGATTATATTCAACCTATCATTCGATCATCTGAGGATTTTTTACAATTCATGAGAGGATGTAAGCAGTAAACAATAGATTTAAAAATATAATGTAATTTTTTTCCCCCTTAGACACAGTTATGAAATAATTGTTACACAAATTTAGATACAATTTGAAGTCTACACAACCTACTTTTTTTTGTATTTTTACTTTGCCACTTCTTTCGAAATGGTGTATACAATATCTCCTGATATCCATCTGTTTGAAATTTACTACAGTTAATTTCATAATATTACCTCAAATATGATGTAAGCTTTTTGATTCAGTTTCATAATCAAAGGATAAATTTTTTTTTAACACTAAAATTAAAATTACATTGAGTTTTTTCATATAAAGTCTGTCGTAATCACAAAAAATATTCTACCTGACAAGATAATGATTATATTTTTCTATGAGAAAAAAAGGTATTTTTCTGTTTTAGCCTATGTCTAGGAAAGAAATCAAATAAACGATCAGAGAGTATCTGTAAAACAAAATTGTATTTTAAAATTTTTATTATTTCAAATTATTCACTAAAATACTATATATATGTGGAAATACATTTTACTTTGTGATATTTAATCATGTGTTACAAAAAAGTTTATTTTTATACCTATTTTTTGAAGTGTCATGATGGTGTAACCTCTTAAATAAGAGAGAGGCTTCAGAGTGTAAATTAAAAAGGATAGCTTGAATTCTAGAGTAAGATTGACTTACCCAAACTTCCTCTATATCTGAGTTGATTCTTTATACTGAATTCAAATATATACCTTTCATATTCTTTTAAAGAGTCACCTAATAGCTGAAAATAACATTTTAAATAAACCAAATTAATGTATTTATCAATAAGTCGAGGCTTATTATAGTATATTCAAATTGAATTGTTTTAAAAGTAAAAAATGAACGCCCATAAGAACTTTGAAACAACCATAGACCAATTTAAAACTTTTTCTTAATGATACAAAAAAAAATGATATAAAAAGCTTGTACTTATATTGATTAGTCAAATAATAGCTTAATCCTGAGCAACTATATAAGTTGTAAAAAATCAAAAGCAAAAAAAATTGGAAAGATAAAAAAAACAATACATGAACAGAATAATTTAAGGTTGATTTTCATGACCTTGTAGTTCAACAAAATATAATACCAAAATATTATTCAATATGATTATCAGCAGATATACACAATTATCAGTTATTTTTTATTACCAAAACATAGGTCACAGACACTTCGCAAGTTTTGATTTTATGTGACTCATATTTTTTCTCCCGTTTATTTCAAATATAAAAAAAGTTAAAAACAAAAGATTACAGCTTAAACAAATAGTCAAGCAGGAAATTTTGTTGAGAAAATGTCACATTTTTTATGGAGTGAGTTATATGACCTAGATATTCTGTCGACCGGATAGTAAAAGCCTAAATTAGTAGATGAATGAGAAATATAAAATGGAACGTATTTATTAGATCTCGGAAACTTAGTAGGAATATTAAATTTGAAGTGATTAGTAATTTGTGGACAGTCAATTTTGTCATGAAATATATTAAATAAAAACAGAAGTTCCAACATCATTCTTCGATTATTTAAGGAGGATAGTTTGAAGTGGTTAAGACGGTCATTATATTTTGTAATTTTATTGTCTACATTGCAATTGTAACAAAGATGCCATAAAAATCTTTTCTGTACACGTTCTATGTTTTTTATATAAATATCATAATGTGGATTCCAGATTAGACTGCCATACTCTAAATTAGGTCTTACTAATGATTTATATAGGTGTATTTTAGTGCTGCAATTCTTAAAGTTCTTGCAATTCCTCAAAACAAAACCTAGTATTTTAAAAGATTTCTTAATGATATTATTTATGTGTTTATCAAATTTTAGTTTTTTATCAAAAACTATACCTAGAT
>MU158752.1:489806-507862 GCA_015888305.1 Antheraea pernyi | reverse complement strand
TTTTTTTTTTTTTTTTTTTTCTCGAACTGACTACGCTATTGATCTAGCAAGGTTTTTTTTTTTTTTTTTTTCGAACTGACTACGCTATTGACCCAGCAAGGTCTTAACAGCTTCATCGGGCTACTAAGGCGAGCGCTTAAGGCACTCAGCCGATTTTTGTTTTGGCAACCAGCTCAAGGGTGCGCGGCACACCTCGGCTTGGCTGTTGCCTGTTCATGCAATTCGCGACCTATCAAAGCTAACCTAAGTTAAAGCTAAACTATTCATACCAATAAGAGTTGCTGAAACATATATGTGTACCAAGCATACATATCTCAACAACTCCTATGTGTATTTTGTATCGGAAAAGATTCTAAACTATTACAGTTCGATACGGGAAAGAAAAGAAAAACCCATCCACTTTATGTGTAAGCGTGTATGCGTGCACGTGTGTGGAGGTGATATGTGTAATGTTGTCGCAGTGATGTAAGATTTTGTGTCACTGTATCGCGCGAGCAGCGTACTCAAGGGCTCCACGCCGAGGGAACGGACCTAGGCTTGAGCTGCTGCCGAGGGGGGCCTAGTCTGGTGTGCGGGAGCGAAATTTACCCCCAGACCACGGCGGCGTGATCTGTGGTTACGCGGGCGTGGGCGTGAGCACGCTCTGTTTAGAGAGACAGGCTGGTACTGATCGTTCACTGCCGTTATTTCATCGGGAGGGTCGGTAAAAATATGTCGCGGACGTCTTTTACTACGCGTAGCGTTTGGTACGGGTTCGTATTTTGTGGCGTATACCACTAACGGACTGGGATGATTCGCGGCTTTTTCAAAATAACTAATCGTAAGTGATTTTACGTACGCCCAGATAGAAGGCATCTCTAGGTCCCTATGTAGATCAACTCTCCGGACGTACCACGGGGCACCGGTCACTTTACGTAAAACGCGGTTTTGAAGAACCTGCAACTTATGAAAATTATCTTTCGACATATGCGCAAAAACGGGACTGCTATATGTCATCACGGGACGGATACACGTCTTATACAAAGTGAGCTTGTGTCTGAGGGACATCTTACTCCTATGACAAAGCAATGGATGGAGGCGACCCAAAACCATAGCGGCTTTGTTTCGTACTCTATCTATATGTGACTCGAAATTTAAATGTTTATCTAATGTAACACCGAGATATTTGACCTCGTCGGCCCAAGGTATATCGGTTCCGTATAGCCTGATGGGCTCGAGGTTATTATTACGTCGTAAAGGATCGAAGAGTATCGCGGCGCTCTTATCAGGATTAACTTCTATGCGCCATCGACGAAACCATTCACCGAGTGTGCAAACGGTCTTTTCGATGCGCTTCCTAGGAAAGTCCGACCGCAAGCTGGAAGTGTAAATAACGGTATCATCAGCATAGCAACCTACCTCGACCCGTTTAGACCGAGGTAGGTCACTGATGAACAGATTGAAGAGCGAGGGTGCGAGTATGGAGCCCTGTGGCACACCTGAGCGTATCGGGTGGGGCAGGGATAGTTCCCCATCCACTCTAAAGTCCTATCAGTGAGAAAATCGTGGATGATATGTATTAACTTATCGGGTACGTGATATTTACATAATTTATGGATGAGCCCTCCATGCCAGACCTTATCGAAGGCTTTGGCGACATCGAAAAACTGACTGCAATTGTGCGTTTCGGTTTACGTTTCGGGTCGGCATTAAAATTTGAGAAAATGTACTCCGTGAGGCGGTGTACTTGTTTCGTGCAAGAAAATCCGAACTGCTTAGGTGGTATTAATTTTAAATCTGTAATCGAGACCTGGAGGCGGTTCAGAAGGAGCCGCTCGTATAATTTACCTAATGTATCTAATAGGCTAATCGGGCGATAGCTATCGGGAAGCGTAGCTTTTTTGCCGGGCTTGTGTATGCCTGTCACTACGGCCTTATTCCAGGCGGCTGGAAAGTGGCCCTGGGACATGGCCGCATTGAAGATGCAGACCAATAGAGCTATGATGTGGTCCGGAAGGAGTCTCAGTACCTCGTTCCTTATCCCATCGGGACTTGGGGACTTCCTAAGCTTGAGACTCTAGATGACGGTCAAAACTTCATCGAAAGTTATTGAGGTTAGGGTATCCACGGGAGGGGACGCTAGTGCATGCTCTGCCGACAATTCGATCGACCCAATATGGATAGGGTCAGTGTTTGATGAACACTGTTTTTCTAAACTCGCGGCAAGACATTCCGCTTTATCTATGCTATCGAACGCAGGAGGCAATCCGGGACCTCTATCGAGAGGAGGCATCGGAGTAGAGTTTAGGTAATGCTGCGAACAGGTTCTAGGCTTATTTTAAGCGACTCCTCACATACCAACTGGGTATATGTTTGAGTGAGTCCCTGGATAGTTTGGATTCACACTTGAATGTACCAGATGTCGCTGCAATCGGGTTTTAGGTTTTTTAAGATTATTTGCGTTTAAAAACACAATTGAAACCTGTAATAGCCGATTTGGTGCAGACGAAGTTGCACGGGTCAGCTAGTACATAATAATTAGAAATAGAGCTGCCGCATGTTACATACTATGAATTAAAGTCTCCTAGTATCAGGCACGCCTTTGGAAAAGTAGAAATGATATTTTGAATCTCGGAAAAAAATACATTTGACGGATGAGGAATGTAAAGAGAAACAAATCTAATATTATTTACATTAGCAGCTATGACAGAAAAAATATTATTTGTAGAAGGAAGAGTTATTCTCGAGAAGGAAGAATTTTTTTATTAAACATGGCAACACCACCGTAGCCGTCAAATCTATCTTGTCGAATTACAGAATAACATGAAATTTTAAAAGAAAATTCAGTCTTGAGCCACTTCCACAGAATAATATTCCATTACAATAATATTAAAAGTACAAACCTAGTTTTTAACCATAGACTATATAGATTAAATACAAATATTTGACAGTAACCGTCAAATTTTAGGCTTCCCGCGCTTTTTTTCGTATTAGGTACTGCTCTATGGACAATATACTGTGTATTAGGGATAAGGGGTGTTGAATATATATCGATATTGAACTTCAAAAGAAATAAGTTATTTGATATATCGAATCCGTAAATACCACTATTTATTAATAAATTTTATTCGACATACCAAACATCGAATGTTTACGAAATAAAACAACGTTGTCTGTTGTTCTACATTATTTTTGTTCGTTCCCCTGAATATAACGATGAGTGTAGTATTTATAGAAGATTTAAATTAGAAATTTAAAAAAAAAAGAGTAGTTTGCTTAATACTGATTCTATTTTTAATTCTTAATGGAGGATTTTGGTTTTCCGTCTTTTAGGTACCTCTTTGTATCGAGTAATAAAATATGAACTCTTTTCGATATATGGAAATAAAAATAAGTTTGAATCATATTTAAATAATCATATTAAGTTTTGGTTTACTTATAGTCTTGTCTAACGCTAAAACAACATTTGCCGTTATCGCATAACGCTGCTCAGTGTGCTCAATTTCGTTACTTTCATTTATGGCAACCAGTCTTCTACTAGATTATTACTGCCATTGTTGAGTAGGTTATAATATTACAAGGTTCTTACGATCATTCTAATGTTCTATCAAAATGGCGAATCTCTTTTTAGAACTTTCCAGACAGTTTTGGTGGCAAGTAAAAATCCATGCTCCGTAGTATTATTTCCCATCCACTTCACTTGTGCACAATAACCAAACTATATTACGTATAACACTACCAATGTTACACAATATAGAGTCAAGTAACACAAGAGTATGAATAAAAAATAAAATCCACTACATGACAGACCAAGATCCCGCCAAAACTCCGATTAAAACAATTAGTTTAGGTATTTGCAAGCACCATTAGGGATGAAACATCGTTCATAAAAACAACAAAGTTACGACATAAAACAAGGTAAGTATTATTTATTTCACAAAATAAAGTTCAAAAACAATAATATTGTCAACCTTATGCCTAGTAAGCCGTTCCTTTTTTAGTTAATCGTAGCCCTTTTCTAAAATCACCAATAGACCAATAGATGGCGCTATAAATACGCAACCTCATTTATAAAGAACGATGTATCGTCAAAGTCAAGGGCTTCAATAAATATTTTAAAACATGTAACATCGCTGTCTATGAACGATAGATCGGCAATTTAAACCATTAATGTATCATTTGTTTCCTTGCGTGTAACTGAGGAAGCGAGTGGGTACGGAATAGAATAGATGTATCACCATATCACAAGACACTATTACAGAGTGATTTATCATGAATGTAAGAAACTTCAACATCGTTGTTTATTAATATTTCATCGATGTTTATTGCATTGTATCGTTTGCATCTCTATAGGTTGGTAGTGACTTTTTAGGCTTCTGCAAAGAGTATAATAAGTAATATAGGAAGGCTTCTGCTTGATTTCTGATAGATTTTTCTGCATAACGAACAAACGAGATTAGTTTTGTATGTTCTAGTAGTATTGCTTTCGTGAATTGTATGATGTCGTTAAATGCGAATAATGTCGATTCCACAAATATTTTTGTCAACTGCCCTGTATGTAATAAAATATATAACATAAACATACTTGAAGAACATTTGCATAAGTGTTTGCATCATGAAGAAAAAAAGGATGTGTGTCATCTAAAAAGAAAGGATTCAGACTCGAGTCCCCCACCTGACAAACGCCCGAAATTTTCTCAAAAGTTGAAGGTAAGTTATCGTTTATCTTTTGTCCTAAATTATGCTGATAAAGAGTGAAGGAGGTCAAGTTTTTACTAGGTATTTTGTTTATATTTACATTGTACAATTTATGAAGTATTATATTATCAAATTTGCGTTATTACGTGCCTCAGATTGATGTAACTGGTGTTGTATGTTGTAAAAGATATACCTACCCGCCGCTCTGTCATAACGACTTCTGGAATAAATGATTTGTAAAATTTTATGTTACTTAAAAACCTGATGATTATATATCTTTATAGTTTGTATTATTTCAGTAGTATTTGAAATGGATGAAATTCATAATATGTTATGTGTATAATTGGGGTGTAAGGGGTGTCGAATAACATCTAAGACTTGAGACATCCAAGCCAACCTCACCTGCACGTGGTGCACCCTGCTGAATAACGAACGTGGCAATGGTGAAAGCGGGGTGGTAGTGTTTTAAAACCCGACTTGGTCGCAACCACCATGTATATGGCGAAAAGGCCCGTCATAGTGATTCGCTTCTGCGGGTCGCGTTTTGGGATCAGCTTGTGCATATCCAGGTTTTCGCAGGCCGGCATGACAGCGGCGACCAGCGATGGATAGTGTGTCGCTCGCTGGTCGCCGTTGTTTTTGGATTATACTGTGCTTACCATCAGGCACAGTGCAGTCATTTTGCCGTGCTACAATAAAAAAAAAAAAAATTTTTTTACCAATATAGACCAATAATAAACAAATAACTATTTTTGGGTAGTAAAGTAGTCCGGTGAAGCTGTTGAGGCCTTCCTAAGCCAATAGCGTAGTCAGTTGGAAAAAAAAAGCAAAAGACTACTTTTGATAAGATGTCTTTATTTCGGTCTAATATGGTAATTTGATTCAAGAAGGTGTTACTTCGCTAAAATCCATCATTAAATATTATAGTGGACACTACTTCGCACTGGAAACATCACCAGACATTTCCAGGCGGAAGTGCAAAGTAGAGTCCACTATAATATCTAATATGGTGAGACATTAAACGTATAGGAGGCGACTGGCTTGTACAGCAACTACCAAAACAACTGTAAGTGCTTGGTAACTGATTATCACCTTGAGGGTAGTATTAAAAGAAGTCCTTTCACCATGCTATACTTTATATAAAACTATAAAATTGCACATGTGTATGCAAAATCACTCCCCTTCTATGTATCTTCAAAGGCATATAAAAAAAAAACTATTTATCACTGAGGGGTGTGTAATTTGAAAGTAGTAACCAAACCCTATAAAAAGCAGTCCTTAACAACCCCAAATACGAGATGCGAATTTCAAATCCTTACCCATTTATTATCTTTTCCTTCACGAAAAATTCCAGCTTTCTAAAATTTGAATCTACATCTTGTGACCTTCTTTTTCGGTACTGGATATGAATTGTTGCTGATTGTTATATATTTTGCCTAATTGGTTTATTATAGCAAGCACAGTATAGTTCACAAAAATAAATTAAGAAATGTTTTACAGGAATCAGATTTCTCAAATTCAACTAAAATAATAAATACTAAAAATGATAATAAGGGTTTACCATTAGCTGAAAGTCTGAGGCCTATAAAACTGAATGACATAATTGGACATAAAGATATATTTGGATCTGGAACTATGCTACACTCATTGTTGGAGCAGAAGAAAATACCAAATATGATTCTTTGGGGCCCACCAGGCTGTGGAAAGGTTAATTTTGTAATAATCTTTATTAAGATTTTAGAAGCTGCTTCACCTGAAGATTTGAAGGTGTTAGAGCCACCCTGAAGCTATCACTGGTTTCAGCATGACTGGGTCGGCTTGTCCGGGGTGGCACCACCCTCTCACAGAAAACCAATGTGAAGTAACAGTGCTTGCATTGTTGCATTTCGTTCGGTCAATGAGTGCACCGGAGGCCGACTTCCCCTTCCCTCTCTTCTTCCCTCCCCTCCCTATTCCCCTACCCGTCTCTTTAAACACGGTGGCAATGCACTTGCAACTCCCCTGGTGTGGCTAGTGTCTATGGATGGTGGTGATTACTTAACATCATGTGACTCACTTGTTTACCTCCGATGATATAAAAAAGCTGAAACTTTCTGTCCAAAGCTTTATTTTTAGTTGTATTCACAAAAAGAAGGTTCTTCGTTTCCATAGATAATGGACTTATATGTAATTCATTCAGAAACTCCAAGCTCTTTTTATGATAGAATTTTTTATGATGATGAAAGTTTAAGTTTTCTTTATTTCTTAAACCTTTTGAGACTCCTCATGCACTGTATATACCAGTAAATGTTTTACGAGACCTAGTGCTTTTATTTTGGTTCACATTGATACTCTAATGTCCTTGAGAAGATTAAACAAAGTTCTGCAGTTGCAGCAACTCCTGCCAGGATTCAGTTTACACTGTTTTATGTAAAAAATAGCCTAAAAAGTTTTTATCTTACCCCAAATAAAATTTCGTCTTCAGAGGGTTAAGGCATATATATAAGAACTGTGTTTATTATTTATGTATGTTGCCAGTTTGTTTTTTTTATCAAACTTTTTTTGTATAATATTTACAGTATCAGATTATGTGAACATTTGAATTATAGTAAAACACTTGAAAATACATGATTAATTAATAACAATACATAATTGTATGTTATATTTTTTTAGACATCCTTAGCTAATGTTATTTCAAATATTTGCAAAGAACAAAATAATATGAGGTTTGTAAAAGTGTCTGCTACAATGGCTGGTGTCAATGATGTCAAAGAGGTTGTTAAGATTGCTAAAAATGAGATGCAGTTTAAACGACAAACTGTTTTGTTCATGGATGAGATTCATAGGTATGTGTCCTTCCTTAAACCAGGGATTCCCAAACTGGGTTCCCTATAATAGTCATCAAGGTTCCGTCAAGGTTATTTATTATTAGGTATTGAATAATACCACATAAAACAATGGTTACATATATTATTGGGAAATAGCGCAAAACATGTGATGAGAAGGACTCATTACTTTTATTAGGTTTAGGTGGGTAATCAGCAAGCATTCAACCCGGACTATGTATGGCCCAGCAGCATACATAACCAAAGACAATGTGCAAATAATGTTAATTATATTACATACATATTCTTATATAAATTTCAGTGTTGATTTGTAATCATTTGATATGGGGTTCCATAAAATAAATGGTATTTGATTGGCGTTCCCTTATATTTAATGTTTAGGAATCCCTGCCTTTGACTATTCTAATCTAAACATTATTGACATGAAGCTTGTAAACAAGAGAGATTGATTGGGTTTTGAACTGTGTAGAAAATGTAAAAATCTATTATACTTCAATCCCAGTTCTTAGGTTTACAAATGAGTATAAATTAATAATATAGCAGTCTTTGAATGTATGATAATGATGTGATGGTACAACAGATTTTTTTTTATACAATAATATATAATAATAATTTTAAAAGTTCGGCAATGCAGTTGCGACGTCCCTGGTGTTGCTAGTGTCTATGGACTGCACTGATTACATAACATCAGGTGACCCACCTGTTAGTTTAATCATTTTTTTATGATTTAGAAAAAAAAGAAAACTTTATTCACTATATTTATGTGTAAATGAACACATTACAAAGTAACAGTAATGGTGACCAGGAAGAGATTGAAAATTCTTAATCATCTCATATGACCTGTATAAGTGTATACTTGTATAACGGTAAAACTCGTAAGTTTAAGATATTTTGTGCTAGCTGTCATTGTTCACTTGTACACCATTTATCTACAAGATAATATTTTTTCAGATTCAACAAACTCCAACAAGATACCTTTTTGCCACATGTAGAGAATGGCACAATAACTCTAATTGGAGCTACAACTGAAAATCCATCCTTTAGCTTAAATAGCGCTCTTCTTAGCAGGTGCAGGGTTATTGTTATGGAGAAACTGTCTGTTAATGACATTATTATAATTTTAAAAAGAGCCATTGAAAATAATAAAGAAGTTGTTATCAGTGACAGTGGATATGATGCAAATAATATAAACTGCCTGGAAGATTTGCCTAAGTATGCTCCACACTATACTTATATTTTGTTGAGGGTTTCCTGTTTTTAAATTTATGTCTTAATATAATTATATATATTATAAACTAGCTGTACCCAGCAACTCCTCACGCGTTTTTTAAATTTGTATTAAAGAAATATAAAATTGTGAGACCATCTACAATTATAGAAATGCTCTTTAAAAACAATTGTAAGTACGACACGCACGTCCCATACGTGGCACTGATAGCGTGGCAAATGAGGTTTATCATCAGCAACATATTTGGAACCTTAAGCCACCATATGTTACCTCAATGCTCACTTACACTGTATAAGGAACTAATGAAAAAATGATTTAAAATGAATGAACTGACGTCTTGAAATCTTGCATAAATATAAATCAAGATATAAAACGTTATATCTACCTAAGCAGTTTTTGAGATTTCACAATTTAAGTAAAATAATATGGCCGTCAAAATGAGCATAAAAAGTGTGTGGTACTGGAGTACAACGCACGTCTAAATAACTTTTTATACGGTCAGCTATCTGCCAGTAAAAATACTGTGAAAATCGGTCTAATCGTTTTGGAGAAAACATTGCGGGCAAAGCTACGGTTAACAACTAGTTAAAATTAAAATAGACTAAATTACTTTTTATAATGTCCGCTATATGCCGGTGAAAGTCCTGTATACATCGGTCGAACCGTTTTGGAGATAGCACTGCGGGCGAAGCCACGGTTAACAGCTAATCTAAATTAAAATAGCTTAAATTACTTTTTATATTGTCCACTATCTGCCTGTGAAAGTCCCGTAAAAATAGGTCGAACCGTTTTGGAGATAGCACTGCGGGCAGAGCCACGGTTAACAGCTAGTCTAAATTAAAATAGACTAAATTACTTGTTATGATGTCTGCCATCTACCGGTGAAAGTCTTGTGAAAATCAGCCTAACCCTTTAGGAGATAGTATCGCGGACGACGCCGCGTTTAACATCTAGTCTAATTTAAAGTAGCCTAAGTAAACCGCTCAAATTTTTGCTATCTGCCAGTGAAATTTGCGTCAAAATCGGTCCAATCGTTTCGGAGATTACCCGGAACAAACAGACAGACCGACCAAAATTTAAAAAATTGCATTTTTGTTATCTGTTCCGTTTATACTATCACACCCAATCAGTAAAAAAATGTTATTTTGATATTACATACGGACAGTACATTTTTATTATATGTATAGATAAATCTTTATTTAATTCTTAGGTAAATAAAATTGTTCATATATTAATTCATTTCTAGTTTAATTCACTTTGTTCTGTGCCGATACAAAAATAAACTAATTACATAAAGAAACTTCTATTAAATTATTGTGGTTAGCTGTATATATGTTGTTGTATTCAGAGTCAAATATTTTTCTATATACATACTTCATTTTGTGATTTTTTTTACTACATTTGGTTCCAAACTAGTACTAATATTACTACACATGTATATTAATTATAGATTGGTGAGTCAAAATTTCATGTTTAAAAGTGTCTAATTTTTATAAGGTATATATTGGAAGAACAGTCATTGCAGTGGTTAGCTGAGGTGTCCGATGGTGATGCTCGTATAGCTCTAGGAGCACTTGAATTGGTGCTCAATGCAAGTAATCCTGGATCCGAATTCAATACGACTTCACCGGCAATAATCACTTTACATGATATTAAAGAAAGTATTAAGGTATATATTGTAGTTGTATGTTATTTATGTCTTATTGTTTTTTAATGTGAACATCAACAGTTGGAAGTTATACATTATTTGCATTAAAAAATTAAAATTCAAAAATATGAAATTAATAACAAATTAAATTAAAAAAACATCTATATTTATATTAAAAAAGATGATTGTATATATTTAAGTAGGCGTTTACGTGTATATGTACAGGTTGAAAGTCTTAAAACAAACTTTAACTTAGGTTCTCTTTGTTGTTTATTAGTGTTTGTTTTGATATTATTATTTTATATGTTAAATGTGACTATGAACTATCATCTCTTAGAATGCTGTAAGTGACTACCTTAACACTTAGTATATGCTTTAGATCTTTCTAGAGATTGATGGGTTTAATATGGACTAAAAGTAGGATCTTATGTTTATTTTTATTTAAATTAACGTTTAGCCTCTACTGTGAAGCGCAATGTTAAGAAGCTGGAGCTGTCTTCAGATTGAGTCCTATATTTGGGAAATCTGCATTCAAATTGATTCCAATTTACGATTTGCATCACAGAAATAAATGCTTATATAATTTCTTCGATCAACATTAACTAGATAAAGGGTCACGTACAAAATCGAAGCATAAAGCTATCCGCGTAAATATATACTTATGTGTAGCTATTTGTTTACTAAGGGAGAAAAAATGTTTTAAAACAGTTTTAAGTTCAACCTAATTACAACCATAACACCTAGTAATAAAGTCACAAATGTTCAAAATATTATCTAATACTTACGTTAAAACGTCTGGTGAAGCTGTTAAGACCTTGCTTGGTGAATAGCGTAGTCAGTTCGAAAAAAAAAGAGCAAAGCAATAAATTGCTCCCCTCATAAATGAAAAAACAACATAAACAGCATTTAGTGTGAATTCAACCTTAACACTTAATGGATAAAGTACGTTTTCCCGTTATTGTGCACTGTTAGAGCGCATAGGCCAAACATTTGTATCACAGGTTTAAAATCGGTAATTTTGTTCAAAATTTGATATTATTTGTTAGTTTAAATATAACTTATTCAAAATGTATTTAGCGAAAATAATATAATCCGGCCGTTAAATTGCTTTTTCGGGTATTATTTTTGCATCTTTTGAATAAACTGCGGCATGTGAAACGGGCTTACATTGGCTGTGTTTCAAACAAACTAAACAAAATAAGGGCACACATTTCAAGTGAGCTGTTATTTACCGAGACGTATTTTTCGCGCCGACCCTTTATCTAGTTACTGTTGATCGAAGTATAATTTAAAATGTCAACTGATGTATTTTAATAAATTCTTAATATTATGAATGAATAATTTAATAACATCGCCAAACGATTACTGCTTGATATTACAATTAATTAATATGTGCTTGAGAATTATAAAAAGGCAAATAAATAATGTAATATTGATATATTGTGATCTAATACTGGAGAATATTATTCTATAGTTTATGTACAATTTATAATTTACTTCTGTAGCGATCTCATATGTTGTATGACCGTAAGAGTGAAGAACATTACAATACAATATCTGCATTGCAAAAATCGATACGTGCAAGTGATGATAATGCTGCGCTGTACTGGACAGTGAGAGCGATGCACGGCGGCGAAGACCCCCTATACATAGCACGTCGATTGATTAGGACAGCTTGTGAAGATATAGGTAAATATTGTACTATATATTTATTACTACTACCACGGCCTTTTTTTATGGGGACACACAATGCCCTTAAAGGGGATTTTGAAATATTGCCATAAGAAATGAAAAGTTTTGAAAATTATGTTTTTTTTAATATGTCAAAGTTATCCAAACACAAAATCTAGTCTATTTTTGAATAATTACAGCAGTGATTTATCTCCTAGGAGTCGTAAAAATTATGAATTTACAATTTTTGAAAAATAGTGTGGCCCAAAAATTTTTGACAAAAAGGCCTGATTACTACTATCTTGCATATACCTCGAGAATATTACTTTTTGTCTGGATCAATCAAAATCAAAAATATTTTGATACATTTAGGCCCTGAAAAGACGCTTATGAACGCCATAGCTACAACCGGTTCGGAAAACAACCCAGTCATCGAGAAGAACCGACAAGAAACTCGACCATATTTATCTTTCATGATACATATTTTTACAAAACATAGATAGTTACATTCGTTTTTAGTGGATGCACAGAGAGGCGTTATTTCCAGACGTCATTATCGTTCACATAGTGATCCACCCTATAATAGCTTTTAAACATTAAAACCCGCTTTTTTTATAAAACCTAACACTATTACCTAAAAAAAATGTTTTTGGTCTTAGTGAGCCTGAAACATGAAATAACCAATTTGTTGCTGTTTTTAGTACTTAAATTATGTTGGTCTTTTGCTACATCCAGCTTATCTAAGTTTTTGGGGACATACATTAAATTGTCAAGAATATTTTGGGAGGCAGAGTTAAGATACTGAATTCCTTAAACTCGGTCTTTAATTATTCGCGAGGTCCCATATTATAGATTGCTCGAACTGCCCATTTTTGTAGTAGGAACGGTACCTATGTCCATTTTTGTGTCCCTGGGAATTACTATGCAAAATTTTATGATGGTACACTGGTAAAGACGTGAAAGCGTAACAAACCAGCAAACTCGCATTCACATTAATTATAAGATTAGTAAAGATAAGAATTTGAGAATCAATAACTCCAACCTTTAAGGAAATTAATATTGTTAATATTCAGTTACCCATAAGGTTACTTTTAAAATCAAGCTCCAGAACTATTTTAAAATAATATAAATAAGATTAGCAGTCTATAAAGAGGTACGGGGGCTTAAGCTTAATTTGTTCATTAAATACAACTAAAAAGGGGAGGATGTGGTGCAGCAAAATTGCACCATATATCATTTTTGGGTTCTATAGAAATTGAACATCACTTTTTAATTAAGTAAATAAAATGTAATATAGACACTATCACGCATAACATTTTGTATTAACTATTGATATAGTACCACGTATTTGATTTGCGATGTTGTGTGGGGGGAAAGAACGAGAGGTCCGGCTTGCTTCGGCTTTGTAAAGCATTGTCTCTATCGCACAGGGCAACGACTGCGATAGACAAAGATAACGCTATATAAAAGCGAGTTAAGCCCGCTATCTCGGTCTTATCCCCTATGAGACGTGCCAAATTAAAAGCCGGCTACTGTACTAAGATAATTAGTTGCATGTATATACAAAATAAATTTAGTTATTTTAAAACTATAGGGTAAATCTTATGTCATGGACGTGGGTTGCAACACAAATATAGGTATAGTAGTGAAAATTCAAAAATTGTTTATTTAGTCAAGGCTTTCGCAGTTTCTTTCACTTATCCACGACCGAGATAAGAACTATTCTTTTTTTATAGGTGCATTGTATTCTAAATAGCGCATAGTCTAAATACAGCTATTAGTCAGTGTAGTTTTTAATCTAATAACTGTTTTAGTTTTCGAATCTAAATTTTAATTCGGACTCATAATGATTTATGCGACTGAAAGTACTTTTTTTGTGTAAGGGTAGAATATTAAATTTGGCAACAAAAATAATAATCGTTGGGATAGATTAAATTAAACCTTGATTAAATAAAAAACTCTTTTGTATAAAATAAAAAACGGGTGATTACACTTTTCATAAATGTATTTAGAACATTCAAATCTATCGGTACGTTTAAAGGAAGTACATCGTTAGTTAATTACTGAATTTAACGACAGTTACGAAATTAACCAACTGGGATAGTTGTAGACTTTTAATGGAGTTACATTTAAAATATAATTTCACTTAATCTATCAAACCGTTTCTATTACAATTCCGATTTATCCGATAGTAACATCCCTGCTCTTGTATGTTTTTCTCCCACCTACTTCTTCTCTTGAGTTAACTATTTTGGGATTTTTGATGTTTATTATATTATTTTTCGCATAAAAAACTACTTATCTATATATAAATAGATGAAGCCAAAAGAGTTTAGTGCCTTTTTCTCTTGTTTGTCAATCAATTTTATTTAGTGTTATCCATAAAGGTCTACAGATGGTTTTTGCCATACCATCTAAGTATTCTATAGCATTTATTTTAAGTCTCTATTCGTCATAGTCACAACCCTTATGTTTATACTAATCTACATTATTTGATTTCATTAAAGAACCTTGATAATACTGAAACTTAAAAAGAAAATTAATTATGTTCAAATTTCGACCATTACTATTGTAATTTTTTTTTTATCGAACTGACTACGCTATTGACCCAGCAAGGTCTTAACAGCTTCACCGGACTACCGTCTATTGTAATATTGAATGTGTGTACTTGTATGAGTTATTGTTCTGTAATGGATTGTCATAAATTGTTTACGTTTATTCTCTTGCAGGCTTGGCAGATCAAAATGCTTTGGTGGAAGCTGTCGCGTGTTTAGAAGGGTGCAAACACATTGGTATGCCGGAGTCCGATGTTCTCCTAGCTCAATGTGCTGTGAGGCTTGCGAGGGCTCCCAAAAGTCAAGAGGTATACAAAGCTATGAAACGCTGTCAACAAACTCTCTCCAAAGCTAAGGGTCCTCTTCCACCGATACCGCTTCACCTGCGTAATGCTCCAACAAAACTAATGAAGGAATTAGGTATTTCAATTTTAATTGTTTTATTAGTAATTGACGTTGTAAGTCATCGAAATAAGAAGTAATGTAGTTATACATTTATTATTTGCCGTATGTAAAATTTTCAACAGTAGATGCTTAATGAGCCAACAAGAAATTTGTTTTCGTATATAAACTCAAGGAACGTCTAATTGAATTTTGTATTTTTAAATGTAGTAACAAACACGATGTCATGATGTTGCGAATGCAGATGCAAGCAGACTTATCCAATTGAAGATATTATTGATGTGAAACCGGCTTTTGGTTTGGCGCGACGTGGCGACGCAAAACACGAACTTTGCGCTATTAACGAACTACTTAAAAACATATGCAACCCTATCTGTATAATCATAAGATTCAAATTATTTTGTCGGCCACTCGCTCTAGTGTTACGCGACACGCGCCGACAACCTAGCGCCTTTTGATAAATGCCGTCAAACACACCGCGCCTGCGCCTAGTCGAATTTTTGGATTTAATAGAATGTTTCTTTAGAATTTTAAATAGAATGTATATTTATGTAATCACATAAATAAACAGTCATTATTTTATTGAACGAATTTGTAATGCTTTATTTTTTCATTCTGCTATAGTTTATTCTTGTCATAATCTGTTCTTTTAGGCATATAACTTATACGAAGTAATTTCGATGTGTCACATCTGCTAGGCGTCCCGTGACGGCTCAATTTTATTTAACGTAAAAAAGTCGTATATCAGTAAAGTTATGAAAGACTAATAAACATAATGCAGGTTATCTAAAAATATATTATAGTTATTTAACAGAAGAATAAGTCACCGGAAAGGGGAAAGGTTTAACCGTGCATAATTTTCCTCACATGATTCAAGTTTGGTGATTCCTACATAATGTTTAAAGAAAACCATTATAATGACTTGCAAATCAAAAATACATATGTGAATAGTTTTAAATTATGAGTTAAAAGTTTTATGTATGCGTTCTTTGAAATAATATCTCTTTGAGCGTTCTTTCTTCATGTACTTTGTTTTGATGTTATTGAACAAGAACAAAATCACATTTCGATGGTTACGAATCAATAGTGTCTTATCTCAATAAAGTGAATTCTAGAGGAGATGAAAAAAACATTTCTCAGCTTTGAATAGAAAGATACTTGATATGTTTATATCTTTAAAAATAGCCTAGCATTAGCGTAAGATTTAGCCTATTTACAGTTAACGTGAATCTATTTGTATTAAAAAGTGAAAATGTAAAAAACCGAGATAGACACTATTGGTTCTGAACCGTCGATTTGCTATACTATATTAGTAGTACTATAGTTATTTTTTCTGTTTCAGGATATGGTAATGACTACAATACTTTGCATAAAGATATATCCAATCTACGTTACATGCCAATTGGAATGGATGATGTGGATTTCTTTTATTCGTCTGATGATATTGGAAACTAAACTGTTTGAAAGAAGTGAAGAAATTAATAATAAAACTTGATTATTCCTAAGGTCAATGTTTTATTTGGATAATCTCATTTCACAAATTTACTATATACAAGACACACGAGAACATATTACAAATTTACCTAGAACATTGTACCTTTTATAACATAAAGGGGCATTTGCCACAAACGTTTTTCGATTCTAAGTTTACAAAAATAATTAACATTATTTCTTACTTTACAAGATTTGCTATAGCATGTATATGCTAGAAAAACCATTGCGACATATTACATTGCTTTACCTGGCATCACTTGCGCGATTATCAAAGTGTAAAAATAATCATTCTTATAATAACAACTATTATAGGTTGTGAGCGAAAAAGTTACTCTACATTAAGTAGACTTTACTATTCAAGTGAATCAAGAGCCTCACATTATTATGTACAAAAAAAAACTTGTATCACATAATCTTGATATAACTTAAGTTTTGTCATTAATAAAAAATATAACATGCTAGAATGCAACGGGATTTTCGTAAAAAAAGGAAATTTTATACTGCATTTTTACAAAAAAAAAAAAAAATCAGGTGGTAAAACGAGATTTAAGAACAAATAAACATATAAACACATTACAAATCTTTACAAGTTCTTAAACTAGAATCCCATTTATAAACTACAGTCTAATTATCTAAAAACAGATTTGACATTAAATTTCTACTAGATAATAAATTAGAATCAGACTTCCCAATTTGGATCCTAACAGTGAGACGAACGGTGTATTTCGATTGGTTTCGGTCCAAATATATAGGTAATACAGAAAAATAATACATCGCACAATGTTACATAAACAATATTAGAAAAAAAATCACACAACATCTCCCATTATAACATTAAAATTATCTTTCGACATATGCGCAAAAACGTGACTGCTTTATGTCATCACGGGACGGATGCACGTCTTATACAAAGTGAGCTTGTGTCTGAGGGACATCTTAATCCTATGACAAAGCAACGGATGGAGGCGACCCAAGACCATAGCGGCTTTGTTTCGTACTCTATCTGAAATTTAAATGTTTATCTAATGTAACACCGAGATATTTGACCTCGTCGGCCCAATGTATATTGGTTCCGTGTAGCCTGATGGGCTCGAGGTTATTACTACGTCGTAAAGGATCGAAAAGTATCGCGGCACTCTTATCAGGATTAACTTCTATGCGCCATCGATGAAACCATTCACCGAGTGTGCAAATGGCCTTTTCAATGCGCTTCCTATGAAAGTCCGACCGCAAGCTAGAAGTGTAAATAACGGTATCGTCAGCATAGCAATTTACCTCGACCCGTTTAGACCGAGGTAGGTCACTGATGAACAGATTGAAGAGCGAGGGCGCGATTATGGAGCCCTGTGGCACACCTGAGCGTATTGGGTGGGCAGTGACAGTTCCCCATCCACTCTAAAGCGGAAAGTCCTATCGGCGAGATAATCGTGGATAATATGAATTAACTTATCGGGTACGTGATATTTACATAATTTATGGACGAGCCCTCCATGCCAGACCTTATCGAAGGCTTTGGCGACATCGAAAAAAACTGCAATTGTGCGTTTCGGTTTACG
>MU158752.1:437992-489322 GCA_015888305.1 Antheraea pernyi | reverse complement strand
TCAGTACCTCGTTCCTGATCCCATCGGGACCTGGGGACTTCCTAAGCTTGAGATGCTGGATGGCGGTCGAAACTTCATCGAAAGTTATTGAGGTTAGGGTATCCACGGGAGGGGACGCTAGTGCATGCTCTACCGACAATTCGATCGACCCAATATGGATAGGGTCAGTGTTTGATGAACACTGTTTTTCTAAACTCGCGGCAAGACATTCCGCTTTATCTATGCTATCGAACGCAGGAGGCAATCCGGGACCTCTATCGAGAGGAGGCATCAGAGTAGAGTTTAGGTAATGCTGCGAACAGGTTCTAGGCTTATTTTAAGCGACTCCTCACATACCAACTGGGTATATGTTTGAGTGAGTCCCGGGATAGTTTGGATTCACACTTGGATGTGCTAGATGTTGCTGCAATCGGGTTTTAGGTTTTATACGATTATTTGCGTTTAAAAACACAATTGAAACCTGTAATAGCCGATTTGGTGCAGACGAAGTTGCACGGGTCAGCTAGTACATAATAATTAGAAATAGAGCTGCCGCATGTTACATACTATGAATTAAAGTCTCCTAGTATCAGGCACGCCTTTGGAAAAGTAGAAATGATATTTTGAATCTCGGAAAAAAATACATTTGACGGATGAGGAATGTAAAGAGAAACAAATCTAATATTATTTACATTAGCAGCTATGACAGAAAAAATATTATTTGTAGAAGGAAGAGTTATTCTCGAGAAGGAAGAATTTTTTTATTAAACATGGCAACACCACCGTAGCCGTCAAATCTATCTTGTCGAATTACAGAATAACATGAAATTTTAAAAGAAAATTCAGTCTTGAGCCACTTCCACAGAATAATATTCCATTACAATAATATTAAAAGTACAAACCTAGTTTTTAACCATAGACTATATAGATTAAATACAAATATTTGACAGTAACCGTCAAATTTTAGGCTTCCCGCGCTTTTTTTCGTATTAGGTACTGCTCTATGGACAATATACTGTGTATTAGGGATAAGGGGTGTTGAATATATATCGATATTGAACTTCAAAATATATAAGTTATTTGATATATCGAATCCGTAAATACCACTATTTATTAATAAATTTTATTCGACGTACCAAACATCGAATGTTTACGAAATAAAACAACGTTGTCTGTTGTTCTACATTATTTTTGTTCGTTCCCCTGAATATAACGATGAGTGTAGTATTTATAGAAGATTTAAATTAGAAATTAAAAAAAAAGAGTACTTGGCTTAATACTGATTCTATTTTTAATTCTTAATAGAGGATTTTGGTTTTCCGTCTTTTAGGTACCTCTTTGTATCGAGTAATAAAATATGAACTCTTTTCGATATATGGAAATAAAAATAAGTTTGAATCATATTTAAATAATCATATTAAGTTTTGGTTTACTTATAGTCTTGTCTAACGCTAAAACAACATTTGCCGTTATCGCATAACGCTGCTCAGTGTGCTCAATTTTGTTACTTTCATTTATGGCAACCAGTCTTCTAGTAGATTATTACTGCCATTGTCGAGTAGGTTATAATATTACAAGGTTCTTACGATCATTCTAATATTTTATCAAAATGGCGAATCTCTTTTTAGAACTTTCCAGACAGTTTTGGTGGCAAGTAAAAATCCATGCTCCGTAGTATTATTTCCCATCCACTTCACTTGTGCACAATAACCAAACTATATTACGTAAAACACTACCAATTTTACACAATATAGAGTCAAGTAACACAAGATTATGAATAAAAAATAAAATCCAGTACATGACAGACCAAGATCCCGCCAAAACCCCGATTAAAACAATTAGTTTAGGTATTTGCAAGCACCATTAGGGATGAAACATCGTTCACAAAAACAACAATGTTACGATAGAACACAAGGTAAGTATTATTTATTTCACAAAATAAAGTTCAAAAACAATAATATTGTCAACCTTATGCCTAGTACGCCGTTCCTTTTTTCGTTAATCGTAGTCCTTTTCTAAATTCACCAATAGACCAATAGATGGGGCTATAAATACGCAACCTCATTTATAAAAAACGATGTATCGTCAATGTCATGGGCTTCAATATATATTTTAAAACATGTTGTAACATCGCTGTTTATGAACGATAGATCGGCAATTTAAACCATTAATGTATCATTTGTTTCCTTGCGTGTAACTGAGGAAGCGAGTGGGTACGGAATAGAATAGATGGCTCTACATATCACAAGACACTATTACAGAGTGATTTATCATGAATGTAAGAAACTTCAACATCGATGTTTATTAATATTTCATCGATGTTTATTGCATTGTATCGTTTGCATCTCTATAGGTTGGTAGTGACTTTTTAGGCTTCTGCAAAGAGTATAATAAGTAATATAGGAAGGCTTCTGCTTCATTTCTGATAGATTTTTCTGCATAACGAACAAACGATATAAGTTTTGTATAGTCTAGTAGTATTGTTTTCGTCCTTATATGTAATTCATTCAGAAACTCCACTCTCTTTTTATGATAGAATTTTTTATGATGATGAAAGTTTAAGTTTTCTTTTTTTCTTAAACCTTTTGAGACTCCTCATGCACTGTTTATACCAGTAAATGTTTTACCAGACTTAATGATTTTATTTTGGTTCACATTGATACTCTAATGTACTTGAGAAGATTAAACAAAGTTCTGCAGTTGCAGCAACTCCTGCCAGGATTCTGTTTACACTGTTTTATGTAAAAAGTGGCCTAAAAAGTTTTTATCTTACCCCAAATAAAATTTCCTCTTCAGAGGGTTAAGGCACAGATATAAGAACTATGTTTATTATTTATCTATCTTGCCAGTTTGTTTTTTTTTATCAAACTTTTTTTGTATAATATTTACAGTATCAGATTATGTGAACATTTGAATTATAGTAAATACACTTGAAAATACATGATTAATTAATAACAATACATAATTGTATGTTATATTCTTTTAGACATCTCTAGCTAATGTTATTTCAAATATTTGCAAAGAACAAAATAATATGAAGTTTGTAAAAGTGTCTGCTACAATGGCTGGTGTCAATGATGTCAAAGAGGTTGTAAAGATTGCTAAAAATGAGATGCAGTTTAAACGACAACTGTTCATGGATGAGATTCATGGGTATGTGTTAACAGGTGTCATTCCTTAAACCAGGGATTCTCAAACTGGATTCCCTATAATAGTCATCAAGGTTCCGCCAAGGTTATTTATTATTAGCTATTGAATAATACCACATAATACCAAGGTTACAAATATTATTGTGTAATAGCGCAAAATATGTGATGAGAAGGACTCATTACTTTTATTAGGTAGTTAGCTAGCATTCGACGCGGACTATGTATGGCTCAGCAGCATACATAACCAAAGACAATGCGCAAATAATGTGTTTTAAAAATATTACACATTTCTTTAATAAAAATCTTCTTTTTTAAAATAGCATCATGTGTGCGCACACAATTTTGCCAATGTCAAGTGAATGGAGCCATAAACAATGGAGATTGCGCCAGACAATTAAATAATTATCTTTATATCCAGACTGGGCTATCTACAAACAGACACCACAAAGAAAGCACATGTAAAATAAACATACAACATATTGTTTGAATACAGACATACATAGGAGCATTACACTAGAATCTAAAGTTTAATTTTGTTAGTATTAGTAAATTTCGACAAGCGTTCTAGAATTTTTAATATATGTATAGATAAATCTTTATTTCATTCTTAGGTACATAAAATTGTTCATACATTAATTCATTTTTAATTTAATTCATTTTGTTCTGTGTCCATACAAAAATAAACTACATAAAGAAACTTCAATTAAATTATTGTGGTTAGCTGAATATATGTTGTTGTATTCAGAGTCAAATATTTTTCTATACATTTTGTGTGATTTTTTTTTACTACATTTGGTTCCAAACTATTAGTAATATTACTACAGATGTACTTTAATTATAAATTGGTGAGTGAAAGTTGCATGTTTAAAAGTGTATAATATTTTTATAAGGTATATATTGGAAGAACAGTCATTGCAGTGGCTAGCTGAGGTGTCAGATGGTGATGCTCGTATAGCTCTAGGAGCACTTGAATTGGTGCTCAATGCAAGCAATCCTCGATCCGAATTCAATACGGCTTCACTGGCAATAATCACTTTAGATGATATTAAAGAAAGTATCGTCACGCGTTCGAGGTCGTCCGAGAGCACCGCGCGCTCCGACCTACGCGACGATGCGCTACTCCCGCGCACCCCCGCCAGCTCCGGCCTCGCCGTCGAGCAGACGCGTAAACAAAGGCCCTTCTCAGGGCCAAACGACGTCAACAGTATGTCAATCGCCGACTTTTGCTACGCCTATTGACACCGCTGCCTTTCGAAAAACCAAGACCACCGCATCTCCGTGCCTGCACCTCAGCCTCGACCTCGGGTGTGCAACAGAGGCCGTCCGGCGGACCGTACCCCTCGACAGAAGCGTACGAGAGTGATATTCTCACTCTCGCCCAACTGATTACAGTTGGGGCTCTGTCGGAGGGTATGTGCCGTTGGATGGCGCTGTATCTGCGCATCTCGGAGGCCACAACCGAGGGCAACCTGCCTTCCGCGGTAGACGCGGTGGCGCTCGAACGCGCCGCCCGCGGCTCATTCGCGTTACCCGCGATTCCGGACGCCCCGGATAGCCCGCTCGGTCGAGCGCTGCGCCGCAAGCGCAGCGAACCCGATGCAGAGGCCGCAGTGAATCGCGCACCACCACCGACGCCGCCGACTCCAACAGAAGCGTAGCCGCTCATCAAGAGAGCGAAGATCGTGAAGCCCACGCAGCAACCAAGCCCGACGTCGCGTGTAACCGTCGCAACCCCAGCACCACGGGTGACCGCACCCACCCCCATGCCTGCCACGCCGCGAAGGGCTGTCCGCGAGCAGCCCTCATTCGCGTCGATCGCAGCGCCTCTTGCGCGCGATTCACGTACTACCGAGACGAGCTCGCGCCCGCGGAACCCTAATCCGATCCCACCGACCGCCGTGATTGGCCAATCGGATACGCCTGCCTCACCCGACGCACGGGGCCCGCATTTTCCCCCGATAGTGGTTGAGTGCCTTCCCAACTGGGCTGTGCTACTCCCACGGTTGGAGGAACGGTTGGGACGTGGACCCAACGTTCGCGGCTACGGAGGAGGATTTAGATTTATCCCCGAAGACGCCGAAGAGTATAGGATTACCACGGACTTTCTGACGAAGCAAGAGGGGGCGAAGTGGTTCACATACTCCCCCCCCCTTTCAACAATGCCTCAAGGTCGCCGTACGCGGCCTGCCACAGAAGACAGACCCTGAGATTATCCTGGAGGCCCTACGTGAAAAGGGATTCGCTCCGGAATACGCCCGTGAGATAAACGGACGTCGAGGCAAACCCGGGTGCGTCTTTTTCGTCGTCCTGAAACGATCGCCCGGCCTGACGCCCGCAATCTATGACGTCACCAAGATAGCGAGTCTACCGATCCGAATCGAAGCCTGGAGGGGGAGCGCCGGCTCGCGCAGTGTTTTCGCTGCCAGCAGTTTAGGCATTCCTCGCTCCAATGCCACCGAGACGTAGCCTGTGTGCGGTGCGGGGGACCTCACCCTGCCCGACAATGCGACCGCCCCAGAGAGGAGCCGGCGACCTGTGCCAACTGCGGGGGCGCTCACTCCGCAAACAACAAGGCCCGCTTCCCGGTATTCAAACGGGAGCTGAGGAACCGCCGGGCCGGCACCCTTCCACGGACCGGCAACGAGCGACGACGTGAAGTTCGACAAGAAGAAGTTAGACAGGCCCCAAAGGAGGTTGAGGAGACGGCGGCGGCGAGCCTCATGGCCCCCGCCAACCCTCCTCCCTCCCCTACGGGACCCAAGAGCAGCAGGCGAAACAGGAAAACAAGAGCGAAAGAGCGAGCAGATATAACTTATACGAAGCAATTTCGATGTGTCACATTTGCGAGGCGTCCCGTGACGGCTCTATTTTATTTAACAGAAATTATTAAAGTTGTAAATCACTAGTTATGAAATGCTAATAAACATAATGCATAATGCAAAACATAATATCTAAAACTATATGATATTTATTTAACAGAAGAATAAGTCACCGGAAAGGTTTAAAGGATATTTAACCATGCATAATTTTCCTCACATGATTCAAGTTTGGTGATTCCTACATAATGTTTAAAGAAAACCATCATAATGACTTGCAAATCAAAAATACATATGTGAATAGTTTTAAATTATGAGTTAAAAGTTTTATGTATGTGTTCTTTGAAATAATATCTCTTTGAGCGTTCTTTCTTCATGTACTTTGTTTTGATGTTATTGAACAAGACCAAAATCACATTTCAGTGGTTAAGAATCAATAGTGTCTCGTCTCAATAAAGTTAATCTTACAGGAGATTTAAAAAAACATTTCTCTGCTTTGAATAGAAAGATACTTGATATGATATGATATCTGTAAAAATAGAAAAAAGATGTGGAAACACGATATATGTCCTAGCATTAGCGTAAGATTGGTATATTTACAGTTAACGTGAATCTTTGTATTAAAAAGTGAAAAACGTAAAAAACCAAGATACACGATTGGTTCTTAACCGTCAATTTGCTGAATATACTATAGTTGCGGATATACTATATTAGTAGTACTATAGTTATTTTTTCTGTTTCAGGATATGGTAATGACTACAATACTTTGCATAAAGATATATCCAATCTACGTTACATGCCAATTGGAATGGAAGATATGGATTTCTTTTATTCGTCTGATGATATTGGAAACTAAACTGTTTGAAAGAAGTGAAGAAATTAATAATAAAACTTGATTATTCCTAAGGTCAATGTTTTATTTGGATAATCTCATTTCACAAATTTACTATATACAAGACACACGAGAACATATTACAAATTTACCTAGAACATTGTACCTTTTATAACATAAAGGGGCATTTGCCACAAACGTTTTTCGATTCTAAGTTTACAAAAATAATTAACATTATTTCTTACTTTACAAGATTTGCTATAGCATGTATATGCTAGAAAAACCATTGCGACATATTACATTGCTTTACCTGGCATCACTTGCGCGATTATCAAAGTGTAAAAATAATCATTCTTATAATAACAACTATTATAGGTTGTGAGCGAAAAAGTTACTCTACATTAAGTAGACTTTACTATTCAAGTGAATCAAGAGCCTCACATTATTATGTACAAAAAAAAACTTGTGTCACATAATCTTGATATAACTTAAGTTTTGTCATTAATAAAAAATATAACATGCTAGAATGCAACGGGATTTTCGTAAAAAAAGGAAATTTTATACTGCATTTTTACAAAAAAAAAAAAAAATCAGGTGGTAAAACGAGATTTAAGAACAAATAAACATATAAACACATTACAAATCTTTACAAGTTCTTAAACTAGAATCCCATTTATAAACTACAGTCTAATTATCTAAAAACAGATTTGACATTAAATTTCTACTAGATAATAAATTAGAATCAGACTTCCCAATTTGGATCCTAACAGTGAGACGAACGGTGTATTTCGATTGGTTTCGGTCCAAATATATAGGTAATACAGAAAAGTAATACATCACACAATGTTACATAAACAATATTAGAAAAAAAAAATTCACAAAACATCTCCCATGTATTATAACATGATTATGTGTGTATAAACTGGTACCTTAACTTTAAGGTAATATTTATAAATTTAAGTCTAATATTATCGTTAAAACACGTATTCGGGGCCGGCCATATCGATTGCCCAACGGAACTTATCACGCTGAGTTTTGTTGTAAATTTTTTCAAGAGGCACCCCATGTTTTTTACACCTGAAAGAAAAAGTATCACAACAAATTAAATATACATAATTAAATAAGTTAATAATAAATCCCATTTATAAATAAAACTAGCCGACCCGTGCCCACTTCGTTGGGCGCTAATACGTAAGCGTGGAATGGTTATTTTGCGCTAAAACGCAGCAGAAGCTCTGAAAAGGAAAAAAATACCTCGATTTTGCAACATTCTTCATTGCTGCTCCGCTCCTATGGGTCTTAGCGTAATGATATATAGCCTATAACCTTCCCTGATAAATGAGCTATATAACACTGAAAGAATTTTCCAAATCGAACCAGTAGTTCCTGAGATTACCCCTTACAACGTCACAAACTCTACCTCTTTATAATATTAGTATAGATAATATAATTAGTTAATAGCTTCTGCCCGTGACTTCGTATGCGTGGTATGATTATTTTGCGCTAAGACGCAGCGGACGCTCTGAAAAGGAAAAAATACCCCGATTTTGCAACATTCTTCATTGCTGCTCCGCTTCTATGTGTCTTAGCGTAATGATATATAGCCTATAACCTTCCCTGATAAATGAGCTATATAAAACTGAAAGAATTTTCCAAATCGGACCAATAGTTCCTGAGATTACCCCTTACAATGTCACAAACTCACAAATTCACAAACTCTACCTCTATAATATTAGTATAGATTAACAAAATCAAATTTTAATCAGATTGTCTATTTCTTAAACAATATCTGTGGTTTAAAAAAAAATTTAGGTACTTTCGCATTGCACCGCGCTCGCCGACTGTTCCCGAAGCAAGGTCGCGTTATCCTTTTTCGCACGTTTAATCTATCCTAACCAAAACGAGATAAAATAGCAAGATGTGGAACGTTCGGCGAGCGCGGTGCATTTAATGCGAAAGTATCCAAACTTTTTTAAAGCGAGTATTCAATACGTATTAATTTTTTTCTAATAACACCGTATGTACCTAACTTTGCCTATATGTATTTTTGTGGGAAACATACAATAACTCGATCTGAACACATTATCTTCTTTTTGAATTACATTTTTAAATCGTTCTCCTTCATTTATGACACCACCTGCTGTAGACAGAGCACCAGAAATTAATGAAGAAGTATTTATACAACACTGTACTCACCAAGCCACTGAGATACGTGGATCTAAATAATTGAGCTTAGAAGTACCGAGGGCAATAGTTTTATTTTCATCACGGTCTGTTTCCTGAAGTTCAAGTTTTTTGAGTTGTTCCCGCAGGCGATCTAGAGCCTTTTGCTTCTTGTCACAAGCAAGTTTCTCTTTGACGGATCCTCTCTTCGCTGCCTTAGCTGCTTGTCTGTAGTCCTCCTCAGCCTCATCGACTTGATCCCGTTTGGCTTGTATTTTTTCTTTAAGAGCCTCCATTGATTTTGAATGACCTGTAAGCATTTTTTTAAATTATAAAACTTTGTAATAGGTTACTTAAAGTGATAAGTATATAATGTTTTTTTTTATTATTACCCTTTGCTAAAATATCAGATTGTTAAGTTAATCATAATTTAGTGAGTATAGGGGTCAAATTACAATTCAGTATATACAAAACTAATTTCAACTATAAGTGGGTGGTGACAAACCAAGGAAGAAAAACAGAAATATGAAAAAAACTGAAACTTACATGGAGCTATAATTAAAAAAACATGTATATCTTTCCTATCAATTTCATCAAGAAACACGCAAGCTTTTAGCTAAGATCATTATAATTTTTCATAGAATGTATGTTATGGATTTAAATATTTTTTTATCATAGAAATATAAATGTAGCTATAAAAAAACTATCCCAAATCTATTTTATATCAAGGATGTGGGTAATTGTGATATTCATTAAACATTTAATAAATCAGAAACATACCTTTTGGGACAGCACGTTGATGGTTACAGAGAACTGCAACCGCACGATTGGCTCTGTTGTATGCTAGAATCTTTTCTGGTATTGTAGCATCAGGATCTGTGAGTTCATCTAATTGCCTTTGCAATGTAATAGAGGCATTGTATGTACGGAAGACCTTTGCAGTTAAACCTGACATTAGTTCTTTTAAATGATCATTCAATGTTTGTGTATTCAGTCTGTCAAAGAGATCATCACTGCCAGCTTTATTCTCCATAAATATTTCGAGATTCTTGAATACTCGTTTTTCTACTGGCACTTCATTATAATATCTAATGGAATCTTTACCGGGAAAATCAAACACAACCACATACTCCTTACCGTCCCTTTCTTTGTGCAGCTCAATGTGTTCAATACGCAAGGAACAACAACCTACAGTATCAGCCTGATCATCATCTTTTTCGTTACCAGCTCTCAAAGCCAGACGATCAATGAAATAAAGTGCCACTGCTCTCTGTCGCACTCTCATTTCCTTCGCTTTCCAATCAGAACGATAAGTTTCTCTAATTTTATCAATACATTTATGAAGTTTTCTAGCAGTTTCATACTTTTGCCAATCTTTTTCGCCTTTTAACTTGGAACTCGGATTTAACATGACATATTTAGCTTGGCTCTGTACATTTTCTGTCCAAGATGCTAACCAGGTTACAGTGTTATCATGTCTAACTTCCTTCCACTTGTGTCCTGATGGGGGTTTAGGGACTTTACTGTTCTTCGAGCAGTTGATCATCACATCTTCAGGCATAACACGCTTCTTAAGCATCCCCATTTTGGGATGTTCACCGCGGCCTCTAAAGAGACCAGGAGGTTCTATTCTAAAATTGCCAATTTTCTCTTTATGCCCATCAATTGTACAAAAACCATATTCTTTTTGGATCTCTTCATTTTTAGCTTTCAATGCAGCTTTCTCTTCCTTTGAACGATTTTTATTCTTCTCCGATACACTTTGAAAATATGCTTGCATTTCCTTGAAATCACACTTAGATAGATCTTTGATAATTTTGGCTTCTTCAGGTGACATCACTTTACGCCAATCATTGAAGAAGTTATTATTGAATACAGGTTTGGTTGTATAATCGTGATCTAACATTCGCGCATAGAATCCAGCAACCTCTTCAGAATCTTGGGTCAATCTTACCTCTTTACCATCATAGCGAAAACGTACATTGGGAGGTAACGGTTCATATGCGGGTGCAAATAATGGCCCTTTATGTTCCAAAAACGTCCATTTAGTTCCATCATCTTTCTTTTCTTCTTCCCACCTTAAAATAGAGTTTATATTAATTCACAAATTTATATAGTGTAAATGAATTATTTGTTTAGTAACTAACAAACTTTTTCCTCTTGAATCTTCGTTGCCTCGTTATTATTAGGTTAACACGCGTTTGTTGCGACAAGATTTTAAATTCAAGTATGACATTTATAACTTTGAACATACTTCGTGATTTTATAACCTCAAAATTTATGTCATGAGAATATCATTCGTTCGCTTACACCCACGCCCTCTATTACAACTTTATAATCTTCTTTTATAAAATACCGCCCTCTATGCTACAACTTGGGCAACTTTACTCAGCATTTATTTTGCACGTGGTAAATTCTACTGATATCATTTATCAATTTGTAAAATAATAACACTACATAAAAACATTTTAATAAGCCATATATATATAAAGAATGTTTTAAATGACCTTTTAACAAAATGAACTTATACGAGAATTACTACTCCATACAGAAAATTAAGCATGAATTAAGATAATATTTATTGAAAAATCCCTTATTTCTTCTTGTTCTCAGGAAAGGGCATTCTATGTTATAACATTTTCAACGCAACAACCAATCAAATACTTGCTAACGATATGAACTTTATTTTATATACCTCACTGAACAATTCATATTTTCAAACAAAAACTTAGTGTCACTTACTTCTACTATTTAGTACAATTACTTTAGACAAAAACGTATATTAAGATGTCATAAAATCGATAATCTATACTAATATTATAAAGAGGTAAAGTTTGTGAGTTTCTGACGTTGTAGGGGGTAATCTCAAGAAATACTGGTTCGATTTGAAAAATTCCTTCAATGTCATATAGCTCATTTATCGAGGAAGGTTATATAATAATAATAATAATTTATTAAATTCAGATATTACATCCATTTTTGTTAGTAAAACTTAGCCTATGTTAAAGGTAATACAGCATGTTTTATTACTATTTACAAATTTCTTCACCCACACAATCAGAATATATTAGTTTGTGTAGGTGCACACACTTTTTAACAAATTTGTCCATTTGTGGACAAACAAACTATCAGATCTATTTGATAACATCTTCAAGACACTATTTGAGCTGCCACACATTCGATCCATCAGTGAGTTTGCTTTTTTTCGAATGATTGCGTAAAAATCATCCACACGAGCTTCAGCAAACATGCCCGATACACTACAATATTGAGGCAACCCCAACAATGCTCTAAAGACATTGTTGTACTGTATACGCAATGCGTTATAGGCTATATATCATCGCGCTATGACCAATAGGAACGTGGCGGGGCACCAATGAATGAATTTTCCAAAATTGGGATTTTTTCCTCTCAAGAGCTTAAAGTAACTATTCCATGCGAATGACATAGTGGGCAGAGGCTAGTAATTTATATAATCATCAATCATTGATATTAGTTAGAGCTAAATATATTATTAAGAGTAGAACTAGAGTGCGTTACCTATCATGAGATATGAATTATTAAATTAGAATTTCCGAGTTTTTTCTTTATTAAAATCAATAATACATTATTTAAAAAAAGTAACCTGATATTATATGATAAGAAAAAATAAACGTACCATTTCCATACTTCTTGGTCATCTTCTTGTTTTTTCTTACGTTTGGTTGGACTTTCCCCATCATATTGTGGTTCTGACTTCACTTTTGATGGCTTCGTTTTCTGTGCCTTTTTCTTCTTTTTTGGCTTTTCATCTTCATCATCATAATCATCTACATCGTCATATGATTCTACAAGAAAGTATATTTTTATTTATAAAAGAATATTCTACCTAATTTTTAAACAAACCTATCCATAACCACAGTCATAATATTTGGTACTCTATATAAATTTTGACAAAAATAATTTTAAAGAGAGAAATACATATTATTTTTAAAGTTTTACCAGTGTAATATTGACAATTTGGATTGGGTTTGGAATGAGTCTTGCCATGTTGTAAAATTCGTGAACATTTACTATTTTAATTCATTCTAGTAAAGACAAACACCATGAGACATATAGAATGTTATAGAATTTTTTTCATATTATTAGCATCACATGGGATAAGAAGAACAAACAGATACATCAATTTCAAACCACTTCTAATTGCCATTATATAATGGGCTGCTTTCCTGATTATGGTTTTACCAATAGAATGATTCTAAAGTATGAGAAAAAAGAAATAATTTTCTATAACTTTAAGTTAAAAAAAATACCTTTCTTCACTTTTTTCTTTGATTTCTTGCGTTGAAGCAGTGGAATGTCTTCTTCACTCTCACTGTCCATACGACGTTTTATTGCTGCTCTCTCTGTCTGTACAACGCAGAACACTAAATTTGTTTAGAATGTCATCACAATGAACAAGTCTTGACATAGAATTATGTGTTAAATTCTTTACATATGTATAAATTAAAATAACAAAAACAATAAGATTATATTTTAGTCATTGACATATAAAAACCTAAGACACACAGTATAGAATAAAAGTAGAGCTCAAAAACAGCCGGAAAAACTCCCTAATATACATATGTGGTTATAATTATACCATAAATGTATGATATTGCAAATGCAACCTTACCCAAATGAGTTAAAGTTGTTTTTACAAGGACACAAGTGACGCGAGACTATTTGAAATGAGTGTATAATACAAAATTTTGCACTCATTTTTGTGTGGTGTCTGTGAGATGTTAAGTGTGCATCTTGGGTTTTTGTATATCAATGATTTTAGTGTAGAAAGTATTATTCTTTATTTCATTTTCAACTGTATTACCAATGGAGTATCTTCTTCACTCTCTTCCTCAGGTGGAAGTTCTGAAAGTGGTTCATCTTTGAACTGTGATAGAGAGTTGTCGCAGGATGACATTGTCATGTTAGCTCCGGTATATCCATCATCACTTTCATCTTGTGACTCTTGTTTCATTTGTGGTGCATCTATCTGTTATAAAAGTGTAATTAGTAATAAAATTAAAAATAAATATTTTAATGATGACATTAGTAATTTTTATTTCAAATACCTGTATGGGCTCCTCTTTGATTATCGATTCTTGAGACTCGTACTTGACTTTAGCATATTTATCATCGCTACTTTTCTCTTTGTTCTTACTGGAGCTAACAAAAAGAAAAGAAATTTGAAAAGATATCATAAAAATACAGAATTATATAAGATACTCGTAGTGTAGTACTTGAAGCACATAATACAATATATTAAATAAATCATTTATACAAAGCTTATTATGGTGTACAATCGACTCACTTGTATTGTGGTTGCTGATTGATTTACTAATACCATATAATAAATAGTCAAAAGAAACACAACAATAATAAATTCTTACATATTTGCACACATAGTTACCAATACAAGGCTTATTATATACAATTTTGTAACATTGATAAGTGCTTGCTTATCCATTGACTTATACAAGTATTCTAAAATATATACACAGAAAATTTTGTCTTCATAAATATTTCTATAAATTTTTATATGTTTATACAGGTAATCATTGACATGTAATGTCATTCAGTTTATAGTAATTGAAAAAAAATATCTAATTTATGGTCTAAATACAAATAATGTTAAATGAAGTGAAACTAACCTGTGCTTTTCTTTAGAACTGGAGTGTTTGTCTTTGTCATTTCTCTGTTTATCCTTATCACTCCTATGGCGGTCTTTGTCTTTGCTCTTAGATTTGTGTTCCTTATCCCTGGAACTCTTATGTTCTTTATCTCTATCTTTGTCTTTGGATGATGAAGACTTTTTCTCATCACTACTACTTTTATGCTTATCCCTGTCCTTGTCACTTCTATCTTTCTCCCTATTTTTATCTTTATCACTGCGATGCTTGTCTTTGTCACTGTGTTCCTTATCCTTGCTACTGTGTTCTCTATCTTTCTTTTCACTGCTATGTTCTTTGTCTTTGCTAGACGATTTGTGAGAGCTACTGTGATTTTTGCTACTTGAATGCTTGTCCTTATCTTTGTCCCTATGATATAAATAAATATATTAGACATTGCATTCCATAAATAATATTTTTTTTAATAGAACATTCTGGAACACTAACCTGCTAGAGCTACTACTGTGTTTAGAGCTCTTATGGTCACGGTCTTTGTCGCGGTGTTTGTCTTTGCTCGACGATTTGTGACTTGACTTGTGTTTGTCGGAACTAGTGTAACCGTTGTGAATACCGTTCACGTGTTCACCTTTATTACCGTTTACCTTTCCCTGTGAAATATTTTTTTTTGTAAGTACCTACCCAAATGAAATATCTGCAGCCTTAGATTTTTTTTAAATATACAGTTATCCGATATAATTGGTTGACCATATGATAAACCGTGAAACGTGTCACAAATCATTTCTGTACGCCTCCCAAGCGACGCTTCATATAATCTACTCGACTATATTATACTATAGTTGACGCCATATTGGGACTTAGAAAATTTCGCTTCATGGAACTGTGTTCACCAGTAAACACGTTTATACATATATTTTATGGGCTCAAATTTATTACCAAATTTAAGATTATTATATTACAAATCAATATGGACACTTACTGATTCACCATCGTTCTCATTAGCCGCATTTTCCACACTCATTTTGCTTACGTATCACAACGTTTGCCTGAAGCAGATTACATGAGGCCGGCCGAACGAGCTCAAATTCTAAGTGCCTAGAAGCGACGAATGCGCATGCGCTATTCTTCGTCTGATTGGAGATTACTTCAAGTGAATTGGTTCAATGTTCTTATTTGCACGATGTTCAGACCGATTTTTTTTAATGTTGCCAGTTTCAAATACTGGCTAATGAATTTTCTACGAGAGATCAATAGTTTTTAGCATTCAGATTCGTATGTATAGATACAATTCTATTGTATTTTAATTATACTTTCTCACCCTTTATTACACAGATTTGAGAATAGGACTTTTTTGGCTTATAGTATTTGTAGCACAATTTGTAATAAAACAATGTAGCTAGATAAAAGATAATTTAAAATACCCGTATCCCATAATATTATAAATAAAAATATAATATCATTGTTTGTATCGGTTAGTAAAAATCCTGTCTTAACTAATATTATAAATGCGAATGTGAGTCTGTTTGTTTCTTACGCTTTCGTGCTTTAACTATTAAACCAATCATCATGAAATTTTGTATACACGTTGTCAGGGATACAGGGAAGCCCTTAGTGTATATTTTATTTAGATATATATACCCTTAATGTTATAACCGATAAAATATGTGAAGATGGATGGAAGTTTGAAACTCTTTCATGCAAAAACTACTTAACGGATATTAGTGAAATTTTGGCTTAATATAGCTTATACATCATAATAACACATGGACTATAATACTTTTTTTTTTCGAACTGACTACGTTATTCACCTTGTAAGGTCTTAACCGCTTCACCGGGCTTCGATATTATATTAATCAGTCAAAATATAACGATAAGTATAGAAAAAATCTTGTTGTATGAAAGGTATCGGGTGCTTTATAAACCGGTAGGGGTACACGAATACAAGGTATGGTATTATCATATTTAAAGATACAAAGGCAGACGAAGTGCTTAGTACGTCTTTAGTTTTATATATATTTCCTTTTTTCTTTGTTTGTACGAATTTTGAGATAATACACGTATAAAACTTACTATCAAACAAAACCTATAAATTACACATTTACTAACAAGAAACAGCTTGATAGTGGAAATAGACGCATCTAATCTTAATTTTTTAAGTGAAACAGGTTTGCATTTGTGATGGGCAACTTTTTTGTGCGACGGAAAGTGGCGGGGGTAACTGTGTTGGTTAGTTTTAAAAACATCCGTTCACCGAAGTTAAGTATCGTCGAGTGCGGTCAGTACTTGGATGGGTGACCGCCTGATAATACCGCGTGACATTTGATTTTGTTTTATTCTTTCAATTACAATGTTTCCTTGTAATACAAAAGTTTCACTTCTATCGTGACTTTAGGACACATCCTGTTTTTTTTCAAAATTATTGTTATTTCATCTGCGGTGAATAAAATATGCTATATAAAAGAGATGGAATTATTCTATGCAATTCTTACTCAAGTGACCTTTTTTCTATGAAGCTTTTCTGTCTATACTACAGGTTTAACATTTATAAATGTATCAAATCAAAAACTTCATCGCTATTATTTGTCTATGGCTATTACTCTGTTAACAGTCAATAAATTCAAATATACATTAGTTGGGCCTACACATTCAACTTACATACATTTCTTACTTCAATAAATTATGTATATTTATTTATTTTTCTTTACATATTTATGCAGGATTCAGGTTCTTCGTTCTCTCTTGATTTAGGGAATACAAACCGGATTTCTGATAATACACCAAAGAGTTAATACACATTGGCAATGCTGATGGTGATATTTGCACCGTTTAATGCCTAAAATTTTCATTCATTTCTGTGAGCTTGTGAGCTGAATACAGGCTTTTGGTCATACCTATTGTAATGTACATAAATACCATGGCTAGTTTCCAGCCCATACATTATTTACTTCTCTAGTATACTATTATTTTTTATGTTAATCACTCTGAGAACATATATATCAACTTGAAAGACTGGTTTATGGATTAACACTAGTTTCACTACTATCATGTAGTTGAAAGCTGTAGTAATAGAGTAGAGCATTCCTCAAAAAAAATTTCAAACATCATGAAGGAATTCTCTAAATGTTTCAAGTCATAAGGGTTAGACGAGGCATGACTTGTTATTAGAATAGTTTTTTTAGATATTTCTATAGTTTGTATTAATATCTCTAGTCTCTTAAAAAAAATTGAGCTGTCACAGGACACCTGTATCATAGTAAACAACTCTGTATACACTGTAGGTATGCAAGCTCAGTGCTGTAAGATAGATTGTGCACAGTCGCTTGCACATGACATCACGTCGCCACCCCAACAATCAGGTTTACCCTCACCTATAGATGTTCGACATCAATAAGTAACACAGAAATATCTCTAAAAACCCGTGTAGAAAAAACAATGTGAGCACTTAATTACGCTAGTGAATAACCTCTGCATAAATTAAAATGCTGTAAATCGTAAATCAATACTTTCATAATCTATGACTGTATATGGAGATTTTCGTAATCTTAGTACTAGTAAAGAAAGTTATTAATTTAATAATATAGTTATCAATAATTAAAATTATTTAGTAGTTATTAATAATTATTTAGTAAAGGTAAGATTTATAATGAGAATAGAAATTCAGACAACACATTTATTTTAATCACATCTCCATAGTAATCACAACTTCATAGGTGGACTAAGAATTTCCAACAAAAATATAAATTACAAATATTGTAAAATATATATAGTTCATAATTTTATTGCAAACTCTTGCAGGTAGTATAGGCTTATTATTTATGACTTCCCACAATATAAGTTTAAATATTCAAGGCTGCTAAGTGGGTACTGTCAAAGATATTCCAGTTATTGTTCCGTTAAACTTTATTACATTGTTTGCTGTCATTTGTTGAGGTTTTGTAAACTGGTTTTCCATTAGCATCCCATGTACATTTTTGCTTTTTAAAGGCAAAGGCCATGTAAATTGCTGAAAGAATTTAGTAATAATTAGAAAACTATATTTCTTGTTGAATTTTTGGTTATATGTACTAATAATGTAAAAGTATCACAAGGATAATAATAATTAGAAGGATTAATACATAAAATATGGTTTAGTTTATTATTATTTACTTTATCAATTTTTTTTTGTATTGTTATTAAATGAGTATAGAACAACTTATAACAAATACTATTTTCATTTCCATTAGTTACTTTATTTCCAAAATTATTGTTTTTGACATCCTCACAATACTAAAAAAGTTATTATTTGAAAATCAAATAAAATGCTGCAATATTTAACTATCAGAATAAAATATAATTCCAAATACTCACTCGCAACTTCCCATTCACTTTTACTCATTGTACCTATTCTATGCTCTTCAGTTTGGTTTTCTTTCATTTCTAAATGAATTTTTGCATGTTCATACTCAACCTCATCTCCTATGAGCTCTTTACCAGATGGTGCAGGATAGCTTTCAAAACAAATTATTCTTTGCAACAATTGTTTGTACTTCTCTGAATGGTCTTTATAGAAATCTGAAAATCTAGCCTTATACACTAATTCTAAACCATACTCTTTAGCTAACTTAATAAAAAGATCAAAATTAACTAGAAATTCTGGACAATCTACCACTCCTTCTAGATGAAAATCATATTTAGCTCCAAAGAGAGGATAGCCTGTCTCAGGATCAAATAGTAATTTGATATTGTATATTCGATTTCCAAATGACCAGTCTGTTGATTTTTGTGCACGTGAAACTATTTCATATGCATCTGGTATTGTTCCAAAGAAGTATCCGTCACCTTTTATACATTCAGATATATTATTTAACATGCGCCTTGCTTGTGCTAAGCTTTCAAAACTGTAATGCAAACCAAATTGACAACTGACAACATCAAAATTTATTGACGGGTCTGAATATTTATCTCTTAGTGTATCTTTGGTGCAATCTGCAGCGATAAATTCTGCTGCAAACAATCTGCCACAACGTCTGCGTAGGTCGTCATATCGCGTTTGGCATTGCTTCACAGATACTTCAGCAATATCTGCAAAAATTACACGTTCCACATGTGCTTTCTGCCACTTACTTAAATCACCCCCCTTTCCACAACATATATCAAGAACTTTTAAAGGTCTTCCATAATCCTTTTCTCTTATTTTATCAGTATATTCCTGTATAAGAACGCTCTTAACCCAATTGTTAAAATTTCTAAGATAAAATATTGGTGAATTAAATCGTTCTTTGCGACCTTTCTCTTCGAGGTGATTATAGTGTGCAGCCACAACACTGCTATGCTCTTCTTCTTTTCCTACTATTTTCGGTGGAAGCACATCATTATCGCCATCGTTTTCGCTTCGATTTCTCTTTAGATTTGTTGTTCCGTTATCTTTGGGTAGCTCTGTTGGTGATTGATCTAATTTTTCTGAATCCGCCATTATATATTTGTTTCATGTAATAATATCACAGAAGTTTTATAAAGTGATAACTACTGCTAAAAGAGTATTACAGGAATGAGATACAGTAAAAATTCAGTCTTATTTATCCAAGATAAATCTATCTTAGATCATGAAACCAGCAATGTCATAGACATTGTCACAGAACGCATTATTATTGTACCACAGACTTATTGTACTGGTACATAGACAAAGAAGAACTATTGAACATGACGATTGGAATCAGAGACAAATAAAATTGGTTAAACAATTAAGGATAGTATTGTTGAATGTTATACATAAAAGTTCTACAACCAAAATTGAAAACTTTGTTTATACGATTTATTTGGTGCTTCAAAGAAAATCGTTACCAAAGCGAACAAAATTGAATACTCGTTTTGATCAAAGTCATAAATAGATTAGAACCTCTTTAATTCGAACCTTAATAACACGAAAACTCCGAAACTCTAAAAAATGTATTGTTCCCTTAGTTTCAAGGCCCAAAACCTCCATTACTATAAACTATTTCCGAACATATTTTCCTTTCCCTCCACAACCCGAAAATAATAAATTAGACTTATGTATCTCGAACAGAGCAATCCTGTATTTATTACAAACCTACTAACTCTCTGATTGGAAAATAATATCTCTATGCTTCACAGAAAAATAAGATATCGACCTTAACAAATTGCCAGCAATGTAAACTTGAATTTATGAAAATGAACCTTAACCTCTATAAGTCCAATTTTTTGGCGTCTCCTTTGAAGTTTGACTTACAAAGGTTCTACAGTGTATGCTTTGTCATTGAAGATGTTTCATATTTATTGTTTTCCGTACAAATCGAAATATATTGAGTCTATTGATGATCATCTTGATCAAACCATATGTCCAGATACAAATTACTAACCCTCAGTTGTATGTTTTAGAAAATATAATAATTATAATCCTTTTAAGGATTCTGTTAAACGGTGCTGTTTTTTTTATTAGTAAAAACTTGAATATATTTTTGCGCGCGGCTAAATGGTATAGTTAGATTATATTTCAGTTAGTTTGAACAATAAAAATATAAACCGTAAATCAGTATATATAGTCACATAATATAATTTTTACATGTTCTTACATAATATGCAGGTTAGCATGGAATGTAAAAAATCTGTTATTTTCTTATAAGTAATTTTTATATTATTATCTGTATTAGAAATTTAAATTTATAATTTTAAAGTCAGAACATATTTATACAACAATAGTTAAAACAAGATAAAATAAATAAATTCAAAGTTCTTTTTATATGATAGGAAGCAAAGGAACAAGTGGGTCACCTGATGTTAAGTGGTCACCGCCGATCACAGAATCATGAAAAACGCTGTAACATTTGAAATAAACAAAATTTGTGAGGGAAAATAAGGGACGTACGCCAATAAACGAATATTTTAATTTGACACACCTCAAAAATCGTATGGATTATCTTATTTATACCAATTTGTTTATGTTGGAAAAACGATCCCGTGTGCTGATAGATATATTAGCCCTACCCTCTAATACGAATCAAGCTTATAACACGTGTGACGAAAAAGGAGCGGGGATCATAAGCCTGATGAAGCTGTAGGACAACAGAATATAAAGTCACTCCAAAAAAAATTTTGCTCAGATCATTCTCGTGCGGACCACCTCTACAGTTAATACGTAACTATATTCAGTAGTTTTTTTACTGTGTCTGCTGTTTAAGGTAAACACTTTTAGGTACTTCTGCGGCCGGCTCTCGTTATCTTTTTTCGCGTCTATCTTTTTATTTTCGCGTGGGAATCCTCTTGGAGATTTGCGGGCAGTATAGGTGAGAATGCCAAATTTCTACTGACTGAACCCGCTCGGTATTCTTCTTGCACCATTTAGCCGGCTGGTCAGGAACGGCCTCTGCAATGCTTCTACCCGACCCGGCAGGTGTTGACCCCTCATTGGGGCCTGACTCGTAATCTGAAGAGGGAAGACCTTGGCCCTCTCTGACGAACTGATGGAATGCGCAATGGACACTAATGCGCCTTAGCCACGTGGGCCTGTGTTAGAGTTGCATATTGGATACACCTCACGCCGCCGGGGGACAACGTGAGGGTGATGTCGGACTTCTACCGACTAAAAACCCCTCGGCCGCGTAGCGCGAATGTGGACCAGGGTGTGGGGTGACGACTAGCAAACTCCACTGCCCTGGCCACGCGCTTGGGTCTCCCGTGGATGGTTGAAACGGGGACCCACCTCTCAGGAAGGGTTCTTCCTATGCTCCTCGCTTGGAGCGGCGGCAAAATGCCGTGCTTTATCCGCACGGGCCTTCATCTACCCCGCGTCCACCACCTGAAGGTTCGTTAGGGAGGCATGGGATGGAATATGCCTGCACTTCTGCGTCGCCCACGGTGGGCTCTTCCGTGCCGTATAGCTGGGGCGTCGGGCTCCCTCTCTCGCTGTCTTTCCACCTCCTCCTTTTGGCGGATGACGGTCTCGGAAAAGGTGACCACAGCGTTCCATGCCCTCTCGCTGCGGACCATGGATAGGATCAAGGCCGGCAACGAGAGGTCATTACCCACCATGGCAATCAGTTCGGCGCGCTCTACTACCCACGCAGGACACTCTTCCACCGTATGTTGTACGGTGTCTTCGTCACACTCGGCGCAGTGGTGACATCTCGGGGACACCTCCCTCCGGGCTGTTTGGTGCAGGTACTTACCAAAACAGCCGTGTCCAGTAAGCACCTGTACCAACCGGAATGTTAGTGCCCCGTGCCTCCTGTTCACCCACTCCGCTAGGACAGGGCGGACGGCTTCCGCAAGTCTAACCTAACCTAACCATAACGAGACGAAAATGTTGTGTTTTAACTTAAAATCATAAAGTTGCTAATATACAAAACGCAGTACATATAACCTATGTTATAACCTACCGAACCAAGACGGGAAAATTGAGAAAAATAAATCCGTTATGTTAGGTTACACTTGTGAAAGAAAGTCACAAGAAAGAAAGACACTACGGTAACATTTTGAGGTTATGTCATCTCCGAACAATCATGGGTAATTTTATATATTACCAACTAGATGATTTTAAAGATTAGACTTGTGAAAAAAAAACGCGAGCCGGCCGCTGCAGCGGTCGACGAGCGTGGTACATTATATACGTAAGTGTCCGCTTTTATTATTGGTACTTGATTGGTCTTGAGTGACTGATTCACTAAATGATATAGAGGACATCTGTTCCCTCAATATTGCCGCGACAAATATAAAATCTTTTGTATATAGTTATTTCTGTTTAAACGGATTTTACTTACAGTCTATTCGATGGATTCTAGTGAAACTACATAATTTTTATTTGTTTCTATACTAGAAATGAAGCCCTGTATTGCAGAGGTTTTTACAAAGATACGGTTACCGGGCATAAAGTACATTCAAATGCAGAACAATAATTTGTGGATCGCACACGTAACTGCGCCCTGTGGGACTCGAACTCACAACGCTCAGCGCGGTGAGCTAGTACGGTGAGGCGACAACGCCGCTCTAACCACTGTTCCAGTCGTACCAAACTAGTTAAATGTTTTTTACGATTCTAGGGATGCTATATGCTATGGTATGATTAATAAATTGAAAAAAATACACCCACAGAAGCAGGCGTGGATCAATTAGAAATTAGCCTATACATATAAAAATGGATATAAATAAAAATCTATACTCTATATTAATATTATAAAGTTGAAGAGTTTGTTTGCTTGAACGCGCTAATCTCAGGAACTACTGGTCTGATTTGAAAAATTCTCTCCGTGTTAGATAGCTTATTTAGAAGGCTATAATAGGCTAAGACGCTAAGACCAACAGGAGTCGAGCACCGATGAAGAATATTTCCAAATCGGGGTTAACGTACGTATTATTTAAAAATATTTTCACCTTCTACGTAAACGACGTCGCGAGTTAAAGTTAGCATTAGCCCCAAGGTAACTATACCACGCAGACGAAGTCGCGGGCAGAAGCTAGTAATAAATATGAGATTGATAGATTCTAACACCGTTTGACCTATCGTGTCAACTGTCAACTTCTGCGCTGTTCCATCGATTGTCATAAACTGACGTGTACACATTACAAGTGCATACCATTTTAAACACAGAGTAAATATATATTGAATACTTTAAGCATACATATTTGTTTGCAAGTTTGCAGGCAATGAAATGTGGTATGGAAAATGGAAGTCGATTATGTTGAAGAATAAGGCGTGGGACATATTTTATGGCGAACGTTATCCCACCCTAATATTTAAAAAAAACCTTGATAAATTATATACGTCAACCTTCCTCATGGATCACTTTATCTACTAGTGAAAGCCGCGTGAAAGTCCGTTCAGTTGCTTTTGAGTTTATCACGAACAGACAGACAGACAGACGTGGAAGAGGACTTTTTTTCATATCATGTAGTAATAATCTTACGGTGGCCATTATCAAAGAATATTCGTGTCGATTTGTCGCGATAAATGTTAGTTGTTGGACTTCGGTAAAGTAACGACTCTGTGGCTATATATATTATTAGAAATTTTAGAGTTTCTAGTAACACGATAGTTGATGCAAATTTCGTGACACCATCAAAGGAGTGAGCGCAATGGCGTTAAATTATACTATGATATTATAGCAGTAAATAGTTATTTAAGGAATTGTAACTATCGAAATAAAACGAAAATAAGAAATATATAAAAAAAAATAGTTGATGGCTTCTTAATACTTTATTGGTTTTTTTTTCGAACTGACTATTGACCTAGCAAGGTCTTAACAGCTTCACCAGACTACTTTACTTGATTGTTTTTTTTTACGCTTGACCAGAATCTCGTGTGTTGTTAAATTACGACGTGGTCTAAGATGGTAGACACTTCGGCGTTTGGGCCTCAGAGTGGCCTTCGAGAAAACCGAGACCCTACCATTTCATGGGCCTCGTCGCGGCTACCACCTGCGGCCCACATAATGGTGGAGGGTGCCCGAATCAGGGTGGGGACCTTGATGAAGTATCAGGGCCTCACCCTGGATGGGCGCTGGCGGTTTGAGCCCCATTTTGAGGGGCTCAGACCGCGAATTGTGGGGGCGGTGGCGGCACTCTGCCAGCTGCTCCCCAACATAGGGGGCCCGAATACTGGGTGTTGCCGATTATATATGAGGGTCGTGCGGGCGATGGCCGCCTGGGGTTTAAGTCCGTGCGAGTCGGACATAACCCATCCTCTCCCCCGGAGGGTGGCGTATCCATAAGGGATTTCCCCATGTTAATAAAAAAAAGACACTCCAAACCTAGTGGGGACTGGCTTTCGAGTACAGCTGACGGAACACATCTGCAGGTGCTTGGCGACGGTTAGCTTAAAATTAAGTTTTTTACTAACTTACCTGTGTGTTATCATTGTCATTACAATACAATACATCTGCCTGTTTGCGATAAACTCAAAAACTACTGAACGGATTTGCGTGCGGTTTTCACCAGTAGATACAGTGATTCATGAGGAAGGTTTTAGTATATAATTTGTCAAGGATTTTTTTTATTATCAGGGCGGGACAACGTCTGCCGGGCACGCTAGTTATAAATAAATACCATAGGTTAATGGTTTTTTTATTTCTCTTTTCTTTGACTTTGCGATGCATCTCAAGTAACTTTCTATGTATTTATAGTTTAATTAAGTTAATTGCGAAACATACATTTATGTGTATAGAGACTACGACGTCTTGTTAACGGATTCAGAAATTTTGTAAATTGTGTTCTTTATAAAAATACCTTACTTTTTGGGTTATTTTAAGAGACGAATTTCAAATAAATGTGAGTTTTAGTATTCCTTTTACGCTTTTATATTAACAGAATATTCTAGCTGCCGTGTGATAGGATAAAATAACCACGGTATTGCGACTACCATACACGAGGTGTAACACTTGCAATTGTGGTATGCTCTGACGCATCAAATTTTGAAAGCGGCCGGTTTCTACCTCGCTTGATGATATACTAGTCACACTGTGTTTCTTTTGATTTACCTTGTTTCGGGGTTTAGCCAGTGTATGGCCTGCTGATACGTTTGTAGGCCGGTATGACAGTAGTGACTGGCGAAGATTTTATAAGTTTATGTGGAAGGCACAAAAAGAAACTGCATGGTTCGTTACACCTGAGTAAGTACGTCCGCCGAACCGTAACCATTCCCGATTCCAACTTCACTGTCTGGCCTGTGTTTTCACCATGACTCGAGTTATTTTGTTTTTTAAACGGCTTGTACTAAATAGATGAGGAAGATATTTTCCAATGGGAATACAGAGAAACAGAAAATGTACATAACATCTCGCTTTACATGTCGGATATTAATTAAAGAGTACACGACTTATGTATACAAACCTAGGTATAGTCTTCAGGGCAATAACTCGTTATAAAAGTTATTAAAACTCTTAAAGAATTAAAAAAAAAACTAATGTGTATTTTGTAATTAAACGGTTAATATGTATTAATTATTTAGATATAATCATAAGAAATTAACTACATCGACTTGGTATAATACTGAGTTATATATTTAAAAAATTGTATACATTTTTATAAGGGTATAATTTTATACACAGCTATTTAATTTCAAACAAAGAACAGCTTGTATTATGGTAACTAATAGCGAGTGTACATACATAACTCACATTTATAGATAATTAACAATTAGAGATCTAACTGATTCTTATAGTTATCGCACAGACTATCAATAGTATGCAAGAATCGAAACCGCGATCTCTCGGCTTCATAGTAATGCTTATTACCACAACGCCACCGGGCCTGTCAACGGGTGTGTGTACTAAAATATTACTTCTATAACATACTTAATCCATTAAATCACAGAATCTTATTATTTTAAAATTAATACTAATTGAAATAAAGAAATCAGATATTTTTTTAAAGAAATATTATATTATTTTAAACATTTAGTTAAGATTTCTTTGGTTGTGATAAGTTAAACAAGTTTATTAAATTACTTCGTGCGACTTTATTATAATTCAAAAATAATAAGAATAAAACTTACAACAATCAGCCTCAGCGTAGTCTTCTAAAGACATTTTAAAATTAAAACGGTAGTTATGGAGTTATCCTACAATCGTATTCACACACGGTATCTCGTTACAATACTCGTAGATATTTTTTTAATTAAGAGAAATACATTATTTCTATCTAAATTATACATATCTACATTATTATTATTATTACTATACATTATTACATCGCGACTAAAATAGCATGTTCTTCATATTAGGAGGACATTTATTTCAATATTATCTACACATTTATATTTTAATATGTTTTTTTTCGCATTTCACAACAGAACGTGATTTGATTTTAAATTGATTAAAACACCTAAATTGTGATTATTTTTTGATCATTAATAGCTGATTAGTTACTAGTCGGTATATGAGTGTAACGAGGGTAGGCAGGCGGGAGCACAATAAAGGTGCGGTGTGTTAATGGTTGAGCCGCAACTTCGTAGAGCAAGTTCGTCGGAGGCAAGTAGCGCGGTGGCGCGGCGGGGGCTCGGTGCCGTTACGTGTGCGCTCGCGGCGGCCGCTGTGCCACGACGCGGACGTGCTTCACTCAGTTCGTGCGCGAAAGTCGTTACCTGCGTCACACGGTATCATTTCCCCACACGCGAGTTCCATTCTTTCAGTACGACTAATCAAAATAGTTCAATTTACGAAACGAGCATAATCCATGTTGAACGTTCAGTGAGCGATCGAGCTGGTCCCGTGGGCTTCCGTAACAACCTTGGGAAGTTGTGAGAAAGCGCGTGACGTCAGACAGACCGGCCGGACCGATCATATGTTAGATGCGGATGCAGTGATGGAATGTGGCGTATTGTTGTGGTGACGCGTGATGGTGCAGTGTGTCGGATTACCTGGTGTTTAATTGTCGCGCCGCCAGAGCGCGGTTCTTCTACGGGAACCATGCGGAGAAAAAGATGAGCCAGGATGCCGAGAGCTTGGTAATATCACTTTTATATTTCTACATAATACTCCACATTTGACTCTGACTGTGATTTTTATTGCGCGAACCAACATCGCGATGTCACGCCTACTGAGTGATGGTACAGACTGATTTATCATACTGGTTCAGCATAGAAAAATACTTGGAGGCCATTACAGTTTGGCTATTTATAAAGATGATACTATAGCTTGTGTACATTGCTATAATATTTCTACGTCTACGTATTTTAGTAATATTCTAGTCTATTTTTCGCAACCTCCCATTTTGTTTACTCGATAAATTTATTGCTATAAGTTTATTTATAATCAAGGAAAATTGATTTGAAGGTTGACATCATTGCTTAAACACATGTGTGTACTGTATTGTACATACGTGTTCGTTTTTTAATAAAAAGATAAAAGTATAATGAAACAATACATTACTTTTATTATTCTGTTTGTAGTTTGAACTAAGTATAATATAATTATCACCACAATATATATACAAGAAACTAAGGCAGACAAATTAAAGTCTACAAAATTTTCTGAATCAATTTTAAAGGGTTCATTATCTCAATGTTATCACTTGGTAATAAACTGCTTATTATTTACGAGAAAACCATTATCGATATAATATATTATTCAACCTTTGATGAAGCCTTATAATTATACATTTCAAATGCTTATACTGAACCATATAATCATGTACAGTAAGTTTATAGTTCTTTAGTTACTTAACTCACATGTTTACGATGAATTTAATTAAACGTTTATGTTTTTAAAGCAAGTGTAATATGAATGACACGATGATAACAACGAACAACAACAGCCACGTAAATATATTATTTTTATTCGCAACAACTCGTCACTGCGACGGATTACAAAATTTGTTTTGCATTCTGGCAGTAGGCATAAGTAGTGTCGAAAGTGCTCGTGAGACCAGCGCGCGGCCTCTTGCAACGCTGTGCACTCGCTCCAGTTTCTGGGCTGTTGATACTTTTATTTACTCTTTTTGTTTGAAAGATTGCGTTACAATTTGTTGTAAAACCTTAAAAAATAGACATAGGTATTATAAATAATATGACTTGATACTTTATATTTATTAAAGGCCTGCATTTCCTATAATAATAAATGGATTTTGTATATATATTCTTATTGGATTGAACAACAAAATGAATACTAAATATTTTCAACTTCAGTTCATGGAATTACATATCTGGTTAAAAATATTTGTAAAGTATTTGTATTTAATTACAACATTCAGCAGAGTTTATGTTTGCATTTTGTTTCATGGATATGACTGTTGCGCATACAATTCGACAATCGGCGCATTTTTCCGTAGAAAGTGAAACAGTGCGGACCTTCGATCAGTACTTTCACGTAATATTGCGTATAAACCAAACAATTTGTGTCCGTTTCTTATGGAGAACGGCATATTCTGCTTATTTTTCTTTATCTATTTATCAAGATGATACTAAAACTAAAACCGAGAAGTGATTGTTACATGACGGAAGTACGCTTTATTAAAATTTTACTTAACTTTTTAAAATTGAGCGCGTTGATATCTTTTACACGATGTCTAATTTAAATTAATTACTTAACGGATAACAGTCTATATGTTGTAACGGATAACATCTTTAGATTAGCTGACCCGGCCACGCGTTGCTGTGGCTCAGTTATTATATCATTACATATTGATAAAAAGATATAATTGTTGTTGATAATATGACCAATAAACATCGCTTAACGATTTAAATTATTTTTTTAATATAAAAAACTAAATTTTGTGACTTAAATATAAAAATTAGATATATGCTGTCGCTCACTTTTTTGTAGGCGTTATCAAGCTCTACAACTTTTCTCTAGAATTTAATCATATATCTCTCATCGTTAAGGTAGCGTTCGTAAGAAACATTTTCGTTCGACCATTTTTTCTCCGTCTTACTTTGCAAATCCGACTACCACAAAAAAGTCTTCATTTTTCGGGTTAATATATAGCCTATGATACTCACGGATAACGTGGCTTTTTATTGGTAAAAGAATTTTCAAAATCGGTTTAGTAGTTCCCGAGATTACTCTCTACAACTTTACAAACTCACAAGCTTTACCTCTTTATAATATTAGTATAGATTATAATACTACTACGACGTATGTTTAGTAGTTTTATATTACTAAACAAACATAATAACAAATACAGAAACCGTCTCTTTTCATTCCTATGATATTGAACCCTTCAAATGAGTCGAAACGAAATATGAATGCGGACCAGCATAACGTTGATAACTATTGATGGAATTCACCACTAGCGGTAATTATTCTAAACTAGTACAAAAATAGCATAAAGTTAACAACTCGTTAATAACTGTACAGTTACATTATTTGCAAAATGTTTATTTGATATAGATCATTTCAAAGAAAGTATTGCACTTTTACGAGAAGTAAACATTATTGTAGCATAGCGGTAATAGCATGCTGTAAGCGTATGATTCTGTTGATTCGAATTTACTGAATTAAAAAATATATCCTTAGAGTATTATATTGTGTTACATGTGTACGAACGTGAATTTTGTGTATACGAATAATTTTAATAGGATTTATATTTCAAGTGAACTTAGCAGGTTAGTTTGCCATTAACAAAGTAATAAGAAGTATGTATATTATAATATTTGTACACATTGAGGTTAGAAGCTAAGCTGTAATGTATCTAATTAGTACTAAAAAGGTTTTAAATTGAGGTCGCAAATAAAATATGAAAAATCTTAATTTTCAGAGTTCCAATCACAAAGAAAGAACTTTGTTGCTGATCCTTAGTTACTAATAATTACTTTAAAAGGTGTAATAACGTACGTCTAAAATGTTATACAAATTTTCGATTTTTTTGTTGTTGTTGTTATATAGTAAAACACAAATGGACCGCCAGCGTGGCGTGTAGACAAATAAATGCATAATAAAAAAAACATTATTCAAAGTTTTATTTTAAAATCGGTTTTAATTCTCAAAGTTGGATTTTAACTCAAGAAAATCTAACTGCAAATTGCTAGTGTGTGAGAATGTTAATTTTATTTCATAGCTTAATTACATAGCTTACATTACGAAATTAGTGACGATAAAAGATTTCATAACACTTGATTTATTAACGATTTTACGTAGAAGACTTTTACGCGATTATTTCGCGCAGTGCCTTGCGGGTAATACAAAAAAATGGTATCGTGGAAACATCTGCACTTAAATGAAGATAGGTTTTTGTAAATAACTATGTAAACTATATACTTGGTCAATACCATGATAAAACGTGTTTTAACTTCTAGAACATAATCGTATGAAGATTATTTACAAAAGTAAATGTGCTAAATTTGGGGTGTCGAATAACATCATAAGACTTGAGACACCCAAGCCAACCTCACCTGCACGTGCTGAATAACGAACGAGGTCATGGCGAACGCGGGGTGGTAGGGTATTACAGCCTGACTGGGTCGCAAACACCATGTATATGGCCGAAAAGCCCGTCATAGTGATTCGCTTCTGCGGGTCGCGTTTCGGGATCAGCCTGTGCAGTCATTTTGCCGTGCCACAATAAAATTAAATAAAATAAATCTACCGAGTTCTCAAAGTGTTCTGTTTGAAGCGACGATGACTTGTTAACATTTTCTAACAAATTCTTGATCAATACAGGTATGCGTGAACCTAAGCTTCAGATTTATGTAAAAGAAAGCCTTGTGTTCAAATCATATTACTACCATGACATTTCTAGTACCCTCTTAGCTTACTACCTCCAAGTTCAAAGTATATTGCTAACCTATAGGTGTGTCCCTGCAACTGCACTTGAAAGTCAATCTGCCTCCAGGCTTAAGGTATTTCCACCATTGGCCAGTCAGATGAAATTGTTGTCTAATCTTAAACTTATAAAAATATTATTATTATTGAGAAGATTCTTAAAACTGACCGACCGATTACACACACTTCAAAACGGCGGATATAGAAGCTTGAAATTTTATACAGGAGTTCCTTATAACGTTAGTGAGCACCTAGAAAGAACTTGTGAAAATTTGTTCTCTAAGGGGATTAAAAATAGAATTATTCCTGTTATGTTGATGATGAGTAATCTTATTAAGCATACGTTTGGCAAAATATCTAAAAAATCATTGAAACTTATAATGATGAATGTGTCGTTAAATTAATGTTCTATTTGTAATAGGTAACAGGTAAAACAAGAATACTTACTTCATACTCGGCGGTCTTAAAAACCGCTCTAAGTGCATTGACAATGCACGTGCTAATTTTTTAGAAACCCGAAATCTGTCCAAGAATAATTCTTCGTCCCATTTTGCAAACCGATCAATTCTAGAAAGATAAATTTTTTTCTTCCTAAGACGCAAATTATCTTCAAATATACTAGTTTCGTCATCGGAAGAACTATTTTCAGTTTCCCACAGGATGTCTCTCAGCAACGACATAATATTTTAAAGTTTTTACTATTGAACTTGACAACAGATTCAAAAATTGACAATAACAATAACGTTAACCGGCCAACATCGAGCCGTAATAGTTAACGTTAAATCGTGACGTCATTTTAACCATTGTCAACTGGTGCAACCCGTTTTTTGCCTAACAATAACTTTAACCGAATTTTTAACGTTAACATTGACTGGTGCAACTGAGCCTAAGTATTAGTATGTGAAAAGACTCTTGGCTCTTTTTGATGCACAAACGTCGTAGATAAATATATATACTATAATAGACTATATTGTTTATGTCTCTATCAGAATTCGGACGAATTTAACGGAGTACGCAATGATTTAAACAGTCACCTCGCTGCTGCCAACTCACTGAACGTTGTGGGTTTAAATCCTATACACAACAATTACATGTGGGTTCCAAAAACTATTGTTCTGAGTCTACAAGTATTTTGTGTCCGTTCATTATATGTTTGTAAAAATCCACGCAACACGGGGTTTCAACCCTTGCGCGTGAGTTGCCTTTATAGATGCAAAATAAATCCATTATTTCGTTTAGGCCACAGATCATGCCAGAAAATAGCCATACATACATCCTGCGCAGACTGGTAAAATTCGGTTTCATGATTTACTAAACAAAACAATAATTGCACAATGTTTACTTGTAAATTTTCGTTTTCGTGATTTTATTATAATCTTCCATATTTAATGAATTTGTGTAGGAGGTCACGGCCGCGCTGTGCCGATGACGCCGCTACAGGGCGAAGACCCTCGCGTCGACGACCGAAGCAATCTTTTAAGATTCTGAAAACATTACTTTGTGCCATGTCACATATTAGTCAACTTATTTGAATATATTTTAATGTAGTTTATTCTATAAATTGATTTATAATATTCAAGTCTATAATTTAAGCGGAAGACAGAACTACAGGAGTGTGAAGTTTGTTGATTTATGACAGAGAGAAATACCTATGGTGGTAATATCAATGTAGCGAAACTTGCAGTTTCTAACACTGTTATAATTGTATACCTATTTATTATCAGGAATGTCGCCTTTAAGTAATTGACTTCAAACCACCCTTTCCCACAAAGCAGATTGATATTGATTGTCATCACGATAACTAATAAAATATAACTACTAACTTCTTCTTCTGTGTATATAAAAAACAATGTTATGATATCTTAAATCGTTAAACTTTAAGATGGTTTAAATGACCATCATTTACAGAAGGATTTTGGTATATCTCGCCAAGAGGTGGCATTGCAACACACTGATTTTTGTATTATCCAACCTATCGTAATAGAAATAAGTATATTTTTATTATTATTATTATTATTATATTTAAAATGTCATTTTGACATTATTGCTTAAAACCTACAAACTCTTTCATTGATATTTAAATGTCTTTGGTAAATTTTATCACTGCTGTTTAGGTATTTATTATCTATGGAGGTATTTTATCGATGGACAAGCTAAGGAAATATATATATATACAATTTTAATATTATAGGAGGCAAACGAACAGGTGGGTCACCTGATGTTAAGTGATCACTACCGTCCATAGACACTAGCAACACTAAGGGAGTCGCAAGTGCGTTGTCCGCCTGTGTTTGGAGGGAGATAGGTGGGGGAAGGAGGAATGGGGAGGAGAGGTGGGCTTCCGGCGCTCTCACTGACCGAACGAAGCGCAACAATGCAAGCTCTGTTACTTCACGTCGGTTTTCTGTGAGAGGGTACTACCTCGGACCGGTCGACCCATTCATGCTGAAACCAGTAATGGTTTCACCGTGGCTCTCTCTAACACCTACAAAGTGAATTTATGACAATGTTTTTGATCCGCCAAACGACAATTTCTACAGTTCTACTATCAAGGCTGAATATTTATCCGATTTTTTTTTAATTGTTTTTTTCATATACATCAAATCTAAGAAACGATTCATGGCATGTTATTCATTCTGTTTTTTAACAATTATTGTAACACTCAGTAAATTACGTATTCTTAAAATGGAAATGATTACGGTTGACATTGATTCTGTACTCATGCGATACAAACGTAAAGAGATCTGCTCAACCAATTGTTGCTAGCGACTTAAATCTGTTTCCATTGTAAGAAATACAATTGTTATGACGTAAAGTGACGTCGGCGTCTCATCGTATCTTAGTAATTCGAATAAATCAAGAAAATACAGCACATGCGTCGTTCGCTCCTTGTGTCGTCTGCCCTGTGAGCCATGAGGCGTGCGACAGAGCGCGTCGCGCACTCAGACGAAGCGCGCCAAGCGCCGAGTACGCAAGGGCATTGTCTGTCAACTGTCATTTATATTATTTTGGTTGGTCTAATAGACTCGAATTTTATCAGTGGAGTGTTATCGTATACGTATATGTCGAATATTAACATTTTTTGCCAGTTACGTGTTTGTGGACAGTGTTATAGTGTTTACTTCTACATACTCGGGTTGTGGGAGTCGGTGCTTAAAATACAAGTGTACTAAATTTGCATTTTTACATACAGTAATTAAGTTAGACATTTAATTAATTTTTAAGACATACAGTAGTGAATGCCAAGTTCTTTATAACCCAAAGTGTTATTATAAGGGTAAATTTATTATATGACTTGCAACTGTAATATGAAGTAACATTTTTCAATGATCTAATAGAAGAATATTTAATATCTTACGTTATTTTTATAATTAAGTATTACGGAATATTATATGATAAAAGTTCGTAAATTATACAATACATAGAGAAATAATATATCTAATTTTATAACTCGTACATTATCATAACAAAGGATTAGGTATTTAAAATATTATAAAGTTAGTTCGTAGCTCGTGAAGTAAAGATATAAATAGAATTAAAAGGCAAGGTAGCTAAATCTCAACTTAAGAAACAACCATGAAGAATCACAATATCTGTGCAATAAATTTAACACAAGAAATGCTTACAGTATTCTGTATTAATAGAAGTATTCTATTTTAAAGTTTAAAATTGTGATGTAGGTTAACATAATATATGTACAAAAATTACTCAAATATTTTCCGTAACATGTAGCCTGAGAATATAAATTGAATGAGAATGATTTTCCCAGCCATATTTTACAAAATAATATGTGCGAAGCACCGTTATTTTTACATCCTATCTTATCACTGGGTTTAGTTGAGATTAAATCAATTTAGAGGTTGTAGTAATTCCTTAACATTCGGTGGAATGTATTTGCTATATGATAAAATAAGAAATTTCAATAAATACAATATTTTCATTATTCATTCGATATTTGGATAGTTGGTCGTATTTCCCAATAACCCCACAACGTTTTTGCGTATAACGTGTAAAAACTCTGTTCATAATAACTGGTGTACTTTGCCTTTGTCAGGTAGATGAAATACCTGCACCTTTTTCGACCATCTGTCAATTTTTACATTCAACAGCTGTCGCTTTCAAATTTTAGGGTCGGACCGTATTCATATGAAGTTAAAAATTGGTCGCATATAAAACAACGCTTGCACCTGGCGCTTGTGTTAAATTCGGACAGGTGTAGTGTATATCTTCAAATTTATCAGTTGTAATTGGTAATGTTTACCTGATATTGACTAAATAAGTGGCATTCTATTGCTGATAGTTCTATTGTCAATGTTTAATTTTATAAGCATTGAGTGGAGGATGTTCGTAGGGGATGTGCATTGTAAACATGCCTTTGTTTGTTAAATAAAGTTTTATTTACAAAAAACAAGTGGGATTACATTGCAGAGTGGTAAAAGTCAAGTACCGCCCACGAAACAAATTGTCAATAACTATTTTCTTGGGACGTTGGGAAAATTTTACCGGGGAGGTAAGATATGTGAATTTGGCACCCCACTTTAAAAAAATATCATATGATGATACCACTCGGTAGTGCTTCGTTTGTACCCGTTTGTACCACTTTTATATTCGTTTGTATCTCAAAGTGAAAAAAGTTATAGCGTTTTCAAAATTTGATCCGCACCCCATTTTGAGATATAAAAATTCTGTTAACAGGGACAGGGTTCGAATCTAAATTATTTCTAGAAGTTCGTACCACTATAATTTTTTCATTTACTTCAAACCCAAACAAGTTACGGGAATTTCAAAATTTAAAAAAATATAGCAGTCTTATTTCAAAATAAAACAAAAATCTGTAAATGAAGTTCGTCGTGCAAACATATGAACTTGCTGGTAACAATTTGAACTTCTGCAAAAATTCAGAAATTCAGAAAACTTTTAAGAAAAATGCTGGACTTATAAATTTCTAAAATTTCGCAAATTGATTAATAGGTTCCAAATTAATTATACCCACGAAATCTATAATTTACTATGAAACCTCTTTTATCGGCAAATACAGTTAAATACAACAATAGAATAAGAACTGTCAACTTAGACTTCTGTTAGAGAATATTTAAATTAAAATAATATCCATCTGTAAACAAGGGTAAGACACTCTTTTGTGATCAAACTTATTTAAAGTAAGAGTTTAATGCGTATTTAACTTTTTTATAATAACATGGAATGTGTTCAGTAGGAACAATAATAACCTCATGATTATTTAATTCAATAATACCGGTACGAAAATAACTCGCTATTGTGCAAAATTTGTTCCCGAGGGAACGCACAAGTTGAATCGCCCTACGTCACCAGTCCATGACGCGATAAATGTCATTTCATAACTTTATAATCTTGTATATTCCCTTTTGTATTTTGATACTGCGAACATATTATCCAAAAGTGCTAAGTTCCTGACAATGATTTTACTTCTCGTCTTTACTCTCGTCTCGTCTTCTCGTCTAATGAAAAAAAAACTCTTTCTGTTTGTTTGATACATTTTTAACTGATGGCAAAGAAATTTTTCATAGAAGTAACTTAGAATTAGGAGAAAGATATAGAATACTTTTATAACAAAATTCATTACTGCACGCTGAACCTCAAACCAATGAAAAAAGATATGACAGTCTTTTACTTTACGTTAATTGGTCTATTAAACTACATAGTTTCATGCAGTTATCTAAATATTGACACTACTTAATTCTTCGACATTCTTTCTGATACGTTTATCGAATTATATAACTAATAAAGTGAAATTTATATTCTGATTTATAAAATCACTACTGACTTAATCTCAGTCATTATCATAATAACTGTGACATTATTCTTCTAAACTAACTAAACTGAATTCTTTTCAACTTAAATCAAGTTTCATGTTTGTGATAATTTTGTCTAATAAAAAATCGGAATTATTGGAAAATTTTGTTAGATCGCGTTTTAATATAATATACAATAACCGAATAGACTGAGATTTTATCTGTTTGCGTAGTCAATAATCAAATAAGTTTTATTACGAGACTGTATTTTATTCGACAGGTATGTAATTGCGTGACGAGAGCTTGGGGACTGGCACAGGATATCGTTTCGAAATCTCAAGTAATGTAACTGGTATCGGTGTCAGCTTTTTGTTGCAGTTAGGTATAAATGAAAACTAAACAAAAAACAGTTATGCGTAGTTGAAAACAAAAATTAAATGTGGAATATGGAAACAATGTTACATTCTGTTTACGTGTTTGTGAAGAAAAAAGTGTTTTTCCGAGATCTGATTATTGGAGTCTAAAGGAAAGTTACTTTTTAGTAATTTTTCTATTCAATTCAAATGGTTTTAAATATATGTAAGAAAGAAAGAAAGAAATACTTTATTGTTGGAACAACCATACAATTAAATTAAATTACACAAACTAATTAGACAGAAAAAAAAATACATTTTAAAAATGAAAAATAGATGTCTAACAATTGGCGAACCCATTCAGCAAAAATCTGCAATACTGTAAGTAGTACTGCAGCGCTGATTTTCGATGGGAGCCTATATATGAGGCATATAAAATCAAAAACAGTTAAGTGCATAGAGACCAAGTTTGCAGGAAACGAAAAAAATGTTTATCTATTCTCAGAGTTGGAGTTTTACTTATATTCAAGGTTTCAATTTTAGGGAGTGGCATAAGCTATTGATTTTGCCTGTCTATGGCCATCAGCTCTAAAAGAGAAGTTCGAGAAATAAATAACAAATGCGATAATTCCTTAACTGTATTTTATTCTTACTTTACTTTTTATTTGATGACTTGGTTGTACTTAAATTTAATTGATCCCAAAATAAATTTTAAAACGAAAATTAAAAGGCTTTAGCTGTATTTTATTTTTTGTAGGAATTAAATGGTGATTTGCAACCAATAAGACTAGATGGCTCCATACTCAGTTCATTTTTAGAACTTGTGGCACTTAGCTGTCTTTGATTCTATATGCCTCATATTATGATGATAAACGGACGTTAAAGTTAGTACAAAATTTGAGACGAACAAACAAATAACACAGACACACGTAACATGTCACGTTTGGTCATACTAAAGATAAATAACTACTGTAACCACATGTACATATGTGAATTATCAGGTAAATATTCGCCGCAGCCAGAGTGGGAGGAGCAACGTCGCACTCTGGCTGCGGCGGTAGGGCAAGATCTGTCACTGCCGAGCGTGGTTGCGGCCATGCTCGGCAGTGAGGAAGTGTGGAACGCAATGGCCGCCTTCTGCGAGGAAGTCGTCTCGCAAAAGGAGGCGGCGGAGAGGGTTCGTGAGCAAGATCCTCAAAGTGACCCACTCCGCCAACGGAGGATAGGCAGGAGGAGGCGGCAGTTTGATCGCCTCCTCCCACCGTAGCTGGACCGGGGAGGATGGGTCGGGGAACCCATCTTCCCATTGCACAGGTCCGGCGGAAGGAGGAGACGGCCGCTGTGTACCCGGCTGTCTCCTAACAAGACGGGGCCCGGCGGCGGCGCTTTCGCTACTGGGCCAACCGCTGGGGCGGCACGATGAAGTCTATAGAGATCTCGTGCCGCCCCAACTATAGCGGCAGACGTACACCGTGGGGTTTTAGTTCGTGCGACTCGGACATAACCCACCCTCTCCCCCGGGAGGGTGGCGTATCCATAAGGGATTTCCCCACGTTAAAAAAAAAAAGGTAAATATTCAGTTACGAGATTTTTAGATATAAATGACATATGCGAATAGTTTATTTTATACTCTTGGTACTCTAACTGTAACATTAGTTCTTTATAACACTATTGGAAATACACCGATATGTAATATTACTCTTATTTTGTTTTGTAAAACATTTGTAGTAACAAGATACTATACATTATTTTTTATGTGAATGTTTGAATGGATTTAATTTGGAACTAAGTACGAAGAGAATATTAAAAAAATATCTGTCTGTATATAATTTTGTATGGTTGGATTTAACTTCAAGACAGCTAGATTGATTTTTATGTTTCTTTTACACGAGAGGCATATGCCATCCCTCACTTTATAGACTGTAAAATCACAAATTAACCTTTTAGAAATCATAAAAAACCTTACAACAATTTATTACTTTGTTATTTACAACCGATTTGAATGAATTTATATGTAGAAAGAGTATTTTGATATAAAATCGGTAGCCTAATTTTAGAAATAATAAAATATGAGTAAAAACAAAATTTCAACACGAAAATAAACGTGTGGCGGAGCCGCGGACTCGGCTAGTATGTAAGTGAGAAGAGTCATTGAAAATAGTCACATTGTTTCATAGAGAATACGTTCATAGCAAATTTTATTTCATTATCTAGGAGAGGTAAAGACATTGTTCAATTATTCCTAATAGCTTGCAAATAACAGGTGGTTGACCTTATCTATACGCCTAGACCTTCGTTATCCTTGAAATACGCATTACTAGACTGAGTGCAAAAACAAGTTTAGAATTAAATTTAATATTAAATAAGGGCGATTGAAATTAATCGATTCTTCAACGTACACGTAGTTGTAACTTGGCATTGATTACACACATAAAACTCAACATTTGTTTACGATTCCTGTTTTGTTTGCTTATACAGGCTATGCTATAAAATCGGTCGTTAAAAGTGCTTTTATAAAGTGAAGGTGTTAACGATGAGTGATGTGATCGACGACGAAGATAGTACGGTAGTGAAGGAAACCGGTGGTTGAGATATTATGCTCGTGCGGGGCTGTGCCGGTGGTGGCAGTTTACGGCAGTCGTTGGCAGAGCGGACGAAAGCGCTGGCGAGTAAGTGCCACGCGTTTCGGTCACCGGCACGTGGTGACCAGCGTAGCGCTGAGCGCCGTCGTTCCAGGCCCCGCAAATCGCAAACGAGGTGGTATGTCAAAGTAAGTTAATATCTTCGTATTGTTACAATCATAGGCCTTATTTATTACTACATGTAATTACTAAAATGTTGTTGAATTAAGCAGTGGTTCTTAAGTGTACAAAAATAAAGTCATTGGAAGACTAAAAGTGCAAAAATAAATACCCTTATTATATTAACTAGTAACCAATCGCAACTACGTTCGCGTTAAACTACGATATAAAACCTAAAAACAATAAAATAGCGACTTTTAGTGGCAAGTTAGGGTAAAATTATTAGTGTAATAACATTATCAATGAATACAGAAATGTGTCAATTTTTATGGTGATCAGTCAAACGACGATTTCAAATATACTAAAAGTTCGTGAAGTTTATTCAGGTATAAATTACTCTCGAGTTACGATTAAATTGTTGTAGATAGCGGTAGATGGTGGTAGAGCCACGCTGAAGCTATTACTGGTTTCAGCATGAATGGGTCAGCTCGCCCGGGGTAGTACCACCCTCTCATAGAAAACCGACGTGAAGTAACTATGCTTGCATTGTTGCGTTTCGTTCGGTCAGTGAGAGTGTCGCAGGCCCATTTCCCCTCCCCTCTCCTCTCCCTCCTCTAACGCTTCCCCCCAGGGTGGCAACGCACTGGCGACCCCTCTGGTGTTGTTAGTGTCCATGGACGGTGGTGATCACTTAACATCAGGTGACCCACCTGTTCGTTTGCCACTTATGATATTTAAAAAAAGCCAGTACTGTTATTCGTGTTTATCTTATTAATAAAAGAAATAATTATGTTCACCAACTATGCATAGTAAAAGATACCTATCATTTACAAATATTAATTGCTAGATGAAAATTTGTTGATTTCACAAAATTAGTATCCGTTGCCACCTAAACTAGACAACTCTGTCTCATGTGTCCGTGCTGAGATTTTGTAAGTATTCATGAAAACAATAAATATTTATTATTTTGTTATTCTTATTTGAAAATAAAATTTCGTTGCCAGCAATCTACGTATTCGTAGTTCACACCAATATCAATTTATAAATATTACTAATGTGTGAGTATTTGTAAAAAAAATACTTGCGTAAGACTCGATATCATCATTATAAATAAAACGGAAGTTGATATTTATGTTATTTATTTATTTCCCTTGGTTGTGTGAATCAATTGGTTTTTACTTATAATCTCTGAGTACATGACAAACGCAGCTGATTCATTATTCACAACGTAATATAACACTGTGTATATAGGTTGGTACACTATAACTTTGAACTCATTGTAGTGTAAACCACCGAAGTAACCTTGTTACTCCGAAAATATTATGTTTTTAAAATTTTTCCTTGTATGTTATCTCATTTATTTGACTTGAAAAATGTTGTTTTAAGTAAATTATTAAAAATTTAACGAATCGAGCATCAATTTAAAATTTTTAGCTAGAGTATTTTAGTTGTTATGGTGTCAAATGTTATTACGTGTTTTTGTGTACCCTTAGTCACTTCAAGACAAAATTCTTTACACTATGAAAAATTGGTGAGTAGTTATAATTCTATTTCAGATAGAAATAGAGGTTTCATATATTTGGTTGATCAGTGGTAACTTTGATCACAGTCTATAGACCGACATATCCATCTACTGTGACAACTCCGTACTTTGTGACTAGAAAAATGGCTCTTTATACCAGGTGAATGTATAGACAGTAGCAATATTTATGAAGGACACTCTGCACTTGATTCTCGTTCTAAATCAGTAAAAAAATAGGTGCTTTATATTTGACCTAATTATCTAGAAACATACAAAAAATATATTCAATCCTCTAAGCGTCTATGTCAATGTCAGTGTCAATGACCGTTGAGTGAAGTGAATCCAACCAACTAACAAAGGCTAATTTTTCAAAGTTTGAACAAACAAAAGGGTTTATTGTCCATTTTATTATCGAAAGTTATTAACTCCGGGTCGCTGCTCGCAGGTTTTATCATCGGTCATTCATCCTAGGTTTATTTATTATCCATACTTTTTAAATACTTAGAAAAAACTTTACCTAAGGTTCTCTTTGATGTCTATTAGTACTTGTTTTGATATTATTATTTTATGTGTTAAATGTGACCATGAAGTGTTATATCCTCAAATACTGCGAGTGTCTAACCTTTCACCTGGTATAAATATACTTATTTTCAAAGGAAGACTTTAATATTACATGTACAGAGGCAGCATTATCGTTGTTTATTATCTTTATTAGGACTACCAGTTCATAATATGAATTTGCCGTTTTTAAGCCGATATTTGAACATTTTTGTTGTCGTGCTGCTATTGCGATATATGTAATAGTGGGCAGATCAAGTTTCCTGCTGGCTTGTCACGATAACTGGTATTTTTTTCGATTCGCGGTGGTAGTGTTGACCTTCATAAGTACCTTCTCAAAGCCAAAATAAAGAATAGATAATTAGACTTTTAGTTATTTATAAGTGCATAAATAGAAAAATATTATTATATAACTTTGTTATTTAGTAGAAAATGTATTTTGTTATTTAGTAAATGTATTACTTAATGGGGTATTAATAAACTGTGTGTGAAACTCTGAGAAAAAAAAACCTACTGCAAAAAAAAATTGCATCATTAACTTCAGAAATAATCACAGGATAATTCTGATGACGTGATATATTATCATGTTGCGTAACATGATACACATATATTGCTTAATGATTACAAGAAGTGCCGTAAAGTGTATGAGAATATACTTATGTGTATATGAAATACAGTTACTAGCCGCAAAACTAAATCATTACCTACAATTTAGAATATAGGTTGTATTATTTTATCTCATGCATTGTTTAATTAAAGAAGAAAAGGCTTCCTGTTAAAAATAAACTAGCTAGTTGCCTCTTATAAACCTAAAAGGAGGTGAATAATGTAAAACCGTAAAAAAATCCGTACTTCTCTATAGTCATTGAACAGTTTAATCATCACCTGACGAGTCATACCGTTTGTTTAGATTCCGTATTGTGTTTGCAGACCTGATCATATACTTCAATTTGCAAGAAATCGTTCAATCGGAAATAACTGCTAATCAGTACCAGTCTGGTTTCCATTTTGTAAAAGTTGATAATTGTCTACTGTATTTGATTATCGTTAGATCCGTTTCTTAACGTTAAACTTACTTCTTGAAAATTGTTCCCTGTTCGTTTACAAACTGTGATAGTATTAAAGGTAATGCGTTTGCTAACGTCGCGGTTGTTAGCAATGCGGGTCAAGGCTTAAATTATGTGAGCATCAACGCTACTGCGTACGCAAAGGTATTCGGGTAGATCACACCAAAGGATGAGCCATAAGATCACGCATTACACCGGTACATTTCGTAAGGTATTTAGTTAATATATGACCATTAACATTCAAAGTCACGAAGAACGATCGATTACCCCGTGTTTCAAACTAGAGTTCATTGACATTCCTTCTTCACCCCGACGTAAAGAGACGAGGCACTGCGGCGCGATTGGATTTTACTATTAGTTTGGAAGTTTTCCAATATGATATAGAAAAATTCGTAGCTTCAAAACAAACATATGCACAGACTTTCATATAGTAAAATTTAGTAAACTAGTATAATATCGTGGCACACTAGTATTTGATTTTATGTGTCTGTTTATTAAGTTGATAGTATTCTGCATGTTAACTTAATACTTGAATTAACAACTTATCAAGGTTTGAAAATGTTTGTAACAATTATCTGGTTAACCCGAGTTCCGTCCCTTCAGACTTTGGTTAATTTAATTACTAAGAATGATGTAAGTAAGTAGTCACTAAAGAGGCACTATTGAATGTATTGTTGGATATAATAAAATTAACATCAGCGTTCAGCCACTAACATTCTTGTTTTTAGGTATTTGGTTCAGTGATAATCATATCGCTTCTCTGTTTAAACGATTTAGCACCGTATGTCTCAAATGATTAAGGCTATATATTAAAGTGAAATTGATTAAAATTGACTACAAAGCTTATATACCAACATTATATTTGAGGCTAATAAACCCCGATGCACTGACCGATCGCCATAAAAGTTTTCATGTTTTTTATGTTGTCCATTGTACTATACGTTGCCACTGGGTGGCACCACAGTGCATCAACTTCTGTATCATAGCAAAAAATATTATTATTATTACTACAAATAGTAATTACATGAAAATAATAATAGGAACAAATACTTACAAATCCAAGAGGAGCCGCGGACACTGTTCGTGAATCATACTCCATCTGAAGTTCGTGGAAAATGTAAAAAATGTAGTAAATAAGTACAAATACATATAATAATTTGCTTGTTGACTTGTGCGTTATGATATTGCTCGAATGATTCATTAGTTCTGTACCTTAGACAAATAAAAACTTAAAGCAGAACCAACTACTTAATACTTACGCTCTTCTGTATCTGGTTTATAATGTTATGATTCATTACGTCATTAGTTACAGACATTGTGAGTGATAAACGGATTTATTGATAGTGTCACTACATGAGAATATATTTAGCCGTAGCATTAACATGCGTTATCAGTATTTGTGTTGAATTCAAATTGTCTTTACGGATATAGTAATACTACGTAGTTTATTTATTTATTACTACTTATAGCCTGCGGCTTCTATTGAGTTAATGCAAATTTAACAGATCTCTGGCGAATACTATTTTTTCCCATGTCCATTTCTGTGCCCCTGGTAACGTGAATGCAAAATATAATACATTAATTGTCCCATCAGACGGAAAAATGTAACAAACAAATTCAAATTCCTATTAATAATGATATTTGAATGATCTATTGGGTGACTTATTAGGAATATACTATTTTTAACATCTTTTAAATAACTCCATGCCTGTTTATTACATCTAAACACAAGACAAGTTATTTCAAATTCTCCGCTTAAAATATAAATTTGATAAAGGATTGAATGAATTTATAATTCAAAAGAATTTATTCAAACCATGTCTTCAAAACATGCAATTGTTATGCCGAATTAAGGCAACGTATAATCCGACGATTTGAAAGTTAATTGCTAAGGTGTTTATTACTTTGCCGTGTAATACTCTGTTACTACGTAGTGGGTCATCAAGTGTTTGAGGTTGTTGTCCCCGTGGCTATTTAACCTGATATCGATTTCAGAGGTTTCAGCTTACTAAGCACGTCTAACGTATAGGTATATATATATATTTATGTATCACTGTGTACGTAAAACGTTTTGTACGACATTAATATGAGAATTCTTATATGTATTGTTACACGTAGAAATTCACATGCTCTCACTGTTAATGTACAAATGTAGGATGAAAGAAATGTACGAGTGGTGACATATCTTAAGAAAAAAGAAAGATGGTGCACACCCGTGGCTTTTTAAATGAGCTCTTCTTTTTACACTGGAAAGCGACGACCTAGATTCTTCTTAGTGTTTTGTTTAGTCTTCGCTAAAAATAAAGGTTAAAGTGACATATTTTTTTCACGAATGAACACGTTCTCATTATTTGTTGACGTTGGTATATACAAGTAAGTGTTCATTAAAGCATTGATATTGTTTACATTTTTTTTACTGCATTGCTGCATACTACATTTTTTTATTGCAATTTACTGCATTACTGCGTATAGTAAGTACTATGTGAGAACCATGTAAGTTGTTGTGAATAATATCATCCTCTGTCGTCATATAGGCTTTTTTTATGCCATAACCGGCAAACGAACTTGTGGGTCAACTGATGTTAAGTGTACACCACCGTCCATGGACACTAACAACACCGGGGGAGTCCGAAAGTGTGTTGCCAGCCTGTGTTTGAGAGAAAGGGAGTGAGGGGGAAAAGGGGAGGGGAAGGAAGGTGGGCCTTTCGCGCTCTCACTGACCGAACGAAACGCAACAATGCAAGCACTGTTACTTCACGTCGGTTTTCTATGAGAGGGTGGTACTACCCCAGATGAGTCGACTTATTCATGCTGAAACCAATAATAGCTTCAGCGTGGCTCTAGCACTCTTGAAAATGCTTGCAATTACTACGATTAAAGTTGTAACATATAATTGTATAATGGATATAAGAATATATTGTATTCTTTACAGATACTCGTCGATCTTTTATTAGATACAAATACCTTATTATCTCTTATCTTATCTTATCTCTTATACAAGTAGTACAATAGTTTTCGTCTCAATTATCAAAGGGCTTAAGCGAAACGGAATCTTTGAACATGTTCAAAGCGGGATTAAAAATGTACTTAAAAAATAAATATTTTCATACATGATACACTATATTGACTATTTCTCTTCCTAGCTATTTTATTACCTTTAACTTTTATTTATTAAGTCTCAAGTGATTGTATTGATGTACAGTTCATTAAGGGATCTATGTTCTTTTGAGTAATAAATTCCACCATGAAGGAAAAAGTGATAATTGATTGCTATATTGTATGAGCCCCGGTGCTTACAGTTTGTCCTTCATATAAGAAATGTTCGACTTCCTGATCACAAATGTCGTTATTGTCGCGTGACGTATTTGATTTAGGTTCTTTACCGAGTATGTAATAGATCTAAACTGCGTTCGGAAAACCTGGAGGTACGCAAGGTGGTTTGAACCAGTATTATGTGCGAGTACAATCTTTATGTAATAACTTAACAACTCTGATGGATATTGTGTACTGAATGTTGTAATGTTCTATTTGGAGAACGACCTGACTATACGAGATAGATGTGGACAGACATTAAACATTCATTGAGCCGTCATATCTGTGATGCTCTTATATGTCTAGGGTGTGTAGAACACGACGAAGTTTGGTTATTGTATATGTCACAATACTAATTTGTAACTAAATCAACCATTAATGGATCTGCACAAGATAAATAATTATAGAGGCACTGGCCGGAATTATCGTAAAGAAAGTCTATCTGTATATTATAAAATATTGAAGATGATAACACACTGCCGTTAAAAGTTTATATTTTAAGACATATGATCGAGTATTGACGGTTTTTAAATACTACATTCCAATGTTACGTTTTTATGCAGGTACTCTTATTAGAATCCCGATTCTACGAAAAGGACAAAGTTGTGTAATTTGTTGTACTTAATAGATTTAATAGAAAGTAGACCACACTGTATTACGTCTATGAAGTTGTAATCTCTTACGTGAACTGAGTACGGGTTGCATTGAATTTATATTTGGCATGGGGCTACAATTTCTTGCCCAACAGTTATCGGGTGTTATTTCCGGGTACCAAAGGCAAAGAGGGCGTGCCGGCGGCGGAGCGCGTCCGTCACGCTTGTCGCTTCGCACAATGCCCTCTGACTTGCTGTCCTTTGCTTCATGATAGTTTTCTAAAACTTTCATAGTTGTTTTTTCAAAAAATATTTGCTTTAGTGTATGTGATACTTGAGTTTATTTAGAAAAATATAGTTGTATTTCCATTCTGTATTTATAAATCTATATAAATAAATTGATAAAGGTCTGTGGTTAAGCGTGTATTACGGAAAAGGGAACAGATAGATTTTTTTTTTATTTTACTTCTTAAATATTTAATCGTAATTTAGAAAAAATATGATAATAGCTTTGTTTAACATAAAGAAATTGCAATGTTCAGAAACTACGATTGTTATAAGCAATATGCGTTCAGCTATGTGATTATTCTTGCCGCGAAGAATTTGGACAAGCAGTGTGGTGCTCATGTTTTCTCACCTCTTTACATAAAATATACTGTTAAGATAATAAAGGATACAGACGAAGTCACGGGTGTCAGCTAGTACATAAGATATTGAAGATTTTTGAGTATAAAACTTAATATTCCATTGACTTATATACAAATTATATAAATAACTTTGATACGTTTTCTCTATAGGAAACTGTTATGGTTAAGGAAACTTTTCATAAATTTGCAATGATTGTACGCATTCTCATAATAGATCACGTTTGTACCAGATGTAAAAGAATTTATATCAACAGAAAAGTTACGTAATGTAATCTTATCGTAATGTCTGATCGTCATAAATTGTCAATACTCTTCAGATAATAGATTTCAGAAGCCGTCGACATTCTTCTGATATATATTCCATTTTTTTACAGCTAAAATAATTTTTTCTGCTTAAATATCATTTTATCTTTGCAGAAACCAAAAAAAATAAGTTTCACATGTATGAACAGTATCAACGTTTATTCGCTGCAGCGCCATCTAGTGTTAGGAATAAGATAGAACAAAAACCTTCCTCATAAAAAACAGTTTAGTGTGTTCACTTTTATGGTAATCGGTACATATATTATATATTATACCATAGAATTATGAAAATGCTTGCACTTGCAACTTTGTTACTCTATGCATTATACGATAGGTTTTTCAACGCGTCTTGGAAACTCTTCAGCTATAATAATATAATTTATAACACGTGCATTTTATATTATGTTAATTAAAATATTACATTATTATGATTAAAGGTGTGTATTTTTATTTATTACTAATAATCTTATAACAGTTCTGAAATACATATATAACATAAAATATAACAGGATGTAGTACAAAATGATCAGCAATATATTAATGACTAGCTTCTGACCGCGACTTTGTTCGCGTGAAATAGTTACTTTTGGCTAACAGTTACACGTCGGTTTTCTATAAGAGGGTGGTACTACCCCGGGCGAGTCAACTCATTCATGCTGAAACCAGTAATACCAGCGTGGCTTTACCACCTACAATCTTACAAAAGAAAAGAATAACGAAAAGATAAATTAGAAAAACAGATACTTGTTATCGCTTTCATACTCTTACACGTCAGTGTCCACCAAATTATAGATTAGTTAGGCTTCTTCCGATGCTAAGCTTGTGCCGATATTTCATTACAAACGCGTATACTATAATTCTCCTTAGATATCTGTTATCTTTGTGAATCGTTCCTGGCACGTTCCATGACAATTTTAACAGTTTAACAATTTACGTTATATAAACAATTAATAATTGGGATCACAAGATCACAGGAGGTGGGCACGTCTGGCGCGGGGATTACAGTGACGGTCGTGTCGTTTATTGCTTGCTATATTTAGATCATAACTCTGACGTTTTACGGCTAATCGATATCGTATATTATTAAGAAATGGAAGCAGAAGGAAGCGTGTATTTTTACTAATAACGAATGACACTTATAACGTTATTCCTATACGTTTCTATACAATAATGTTGATTAAAAATAGCCAATGTTCAGTACCAGGCATTATTTTTAGCGTTTCTAATTAATTTCTGACTAGTCCTGATTTTCTCTTTTAATTGAACATTGGCTATTTTTAATCAACATTATTGTATAGAAACGTATAGGAAAATAATGCCTGGTACCAATTTTGTTCCTCTGTTAATCAAACAACCTCATCTACTGAGATGTGGCGACAAATGAAATGGCTGAATGGTGGCAATGTAGCGCGATCTCAAATTGATATAACAATAATTAATAATCTTTTACATGATTTAACTCCCGACTATGTTAACTCTGATGAACCTCTCTTTGACTCTAATAATATAATATTAGAAACTAAAATTTCCAAACACGAACTTCAAAAATCTATAAAATCTAAAGATTCTGCTCCTGGTGCTGACAACATTTCATATTCTATGATTAAAAAATTACCTGACAGTGCAATAAATGCTCTTTTAAGTATTTACAACAATATTTTACAAAATGGATTCGTGCCCAATCAGTGGCGACATATTCTTATTGTTCCTATTCCTAAACCAGGGCGACTCCATACTAATTCTTCTTCAATACGTCCGATTGCTCTTATATCATGCTTATGTAAAATTTTCCACTCTATTCTCGGAAAACGCATTGAATGGTTTTTAGAAAGCAATAACGTTTTTAACGAAAATATGACGGGATTTAGAAAAGCTAGGTCATGCTATAATAATCTTAGTACAATAGTGTCACAAATTCAAAACGGCTTTTCAAAAAACTTTATAACTCTAAGTTGTTTTATTGATATTGATAATGCATACAATAATATAGATATTCCGGTGCTATTAAGTAGTTTAAATAATTTAAACCTAGGTTCAAAAATCTGCAAATATTTATGGTCTTTCCTTAAAGAAAGAATCATTAGGATTCAATCAGAAGGGTATACTTTTATGAGAAGCACTAGTCAAGGCCTAGCTCAAGGAGATCCATTATCCCCCTTGCTTTTTAATATAGCTACTGCAAATATATGCAAACGGATCAGAAATGTTTCTATTTCTCAATATGCTGATGATTTTGTATTATATAAAGTATGTAGTAATACTTCTGAAGCAATTATCCACCTGCAAACTGCCCTTAATGAAGCTCAAATTATGTTAAGTGATCTAGGCTTAGAGATTTCCGCAAAAAAAAGTCATGTCTGTGTCTTTAAAAGAGGTATAAATAGAGACAATGTAGATATAAAAATCAAAGATATCCCGATACAGGTTAGTGAATCAGTTAAATACTTGGGAGTGTGGCTGGATCGGTCATTGAAATGGGGTAAACATATAAATGCAGTTGTAGAATCTAGCTCTAAGTTTCTAAACGTTTTCAAAGCATTAGCCGGTTCTAATTGGGGTGTTCATCCAAAACATTTAGTTCGTTTATACTTCAATATTGTACGCAGTCGAATTGACTATGCGAGCTTTCTGTATGATAATAGTGCTCAGGTTAACCTCTATAAACTTGAAAAAGTCCAAAACCAGGCTATGAG
>MU158752.1:410257-437609 GCA_015888305.1 Antheraea pernyi | reverse complement strand
AAAAAAAAAAAAAAAAAAAAAAAAAAAAAAAAAAAAAAAAAAAAAAAAAAAAAAAAAAAAAAAAAAAAAAAAAAAAAAAAAAAAAAAAAAAAAAAAAAAAAAAAAAAAAAAAAAAAAAAAAAAAAAAAAAAAAAAAAAAAAAAAAAAAAAAAAAAAAAAAAAAAAAAAAAAAAAAAAAAAAAAAAAAAAAAAAAAAAAAAAAAAAAAAAAAAAAAAAAAAAAAAAAAAAAAAAAAAAAAAAAAAAAAAAAAAAAAAAAAAAAAAAAAAAAAAAAAAAAAAAAAAAAAAAAAAAAAAAAAAAAAAAAAAAAAAAAAAAAAAAAAAAAAAAAAAAAAAAAAAAAAAAAAAAAAAAAAAAAAAAAAAAAAAAAAAAAAAAAAAAAAAAAAAAAAAAAAAAAAAAAAAAAAAAAAAAAAAAAAAAAAAAAAAAAAAAAAAAAAAAAAAAAAAAAAAAAAAAAAAAAAAAAAAAAAAAAAAAAAAAAAAAAAAAAAAAAAAAAAAAAAAAAAAAAAAAAAAAAAAAAAAAAAAAAAAAAAAAAAAAAAAAAAAAAAAAAAAAAAAAAAAAAAAAAAAAAAAAAAAAAAAAAAAAAAAAAAAAAAAAAAAAAAAAAAAAAAAAAAAAAAAAAAAAAAAAAAAAAAAAAAAAAAAAAAAAAAAAAAAAAAAAAAAAAAAAAAAAAAAAAAAAAAAAAAAAAAAAAAAAAAAAAAAAAAAAAAAAAAAAAAAAAAAAAAAAAAAAAAAAAAAAAACATTAAAAAAAAAAAAAAAAAAAAAAAAAAAAAAAAAAAAAAAAAAAAAAAAAAAAAAAAAGAACGGGGTTATTTAAAATGATTATCATTTTGTAGCGAAATTGTTTCTCGGTCGATTTTAAACGATGTGAAAGTTGACGAAGAATTTGAAAAGATCTGATGTAATAATTTGGAATTACTATGCATCTTTTAACATTATAGGAAATAGGAAGTCATAACGTTACAATTTTGCTATAATTTTCACAGACATTTGTTACTTCCTGTAATAGTTTTATTGGTGTATCAAGCGAATGAGTATTGCGAACAACAATTGTGAAATTGTAAACGATGATACGTTTTGTGTTTGTAAACCTTATTTTAATTAAACCGTTCATATTTCGTTGCTCTCTATCTATAAATGAGTGAAAAATCTATGACGACTGTTTTCGCATGGATAAAGAATTTATGTTATCCATTTTATCGTAACTCCCAAGTAAGTGGCGCTGCACTATATAAACTCTGTTCATCAAATCGAAAATTGATATAAGTAGAGACCTGAACGTAAAGCGAACGTGAAGTGCCGGAGGACCAGGCCCCCCCCCTAACCCCCAAACACAGGCTGGCAACGCACTTGTGACTCCCCTGATGTTGCTGGTGTCTATGTACGGTGGTGATCACTAAACATCACGTGACCCACCTGTTCGTTTGCCTCCTATTACATAAAAAAAATGTAATTACAATAAAATTGTGTGTAATTCACACGCAGGAGTGAAACATTCAACAAGAAAGCGAGAAGTTCCCACTCTACCCGACACAGTGTTCACACCCACTACTTTTCGTCACACGAAAAGGTTACGGGTCAGAGTTTCAAAGCCGGAAAAGAAGTCTCACCTTAATAATTAAGAATGCGTGCAATGCTATGAGCACAGGTATACAATTATATTTGTACTTGAGGTATTTTATGATGTTACATCCTATTACAGCTTTCGCTTCCACAGTAATAATGTGAACAATTGGAGGGGTGAAGTTGCTGACGAAAGAAGACCTGCTGTAAGTCGGCCGTTAAGTTTTAATCGATCGTATTCAACTGTACTGCCAGTTTCGATTCAGGCGTGGGCGTGATTCGCTATCGATCGACAGAAAATTACCGCTACCAATGTATTAGAACTATTCTATTTCATTGAAGCATTGATGGCACTGTGATTGAATGTTCTTGTGATTAAAAAATATCATGGTAGATTATCAGACATGGTAGTTGAACATTTTCAAATGCTCGCCTTCTAAGTTATCGTCCTTTATCACCCTCATCTATAGGATGTTGCGACGATTGCAATTGACAACAAGCCTCATCATTTAGCGTGCTGCCATTTTAGGTAACATCGTCGTATTAAGAATAAAGAAAAGTATTAAACTCATTGTCACGATTGCTATTTTTATTGAAGACTAGCAGACCCCTGCTCACTTCGTTGGGCGGTAAACATTTATAAAAAACTGCTTTTTGTGAGTTAAATATAAAAGATAGACATATGCTGTGACTTTTTTGTAGGCATTATCAAGCTCTACAACTTTTCTTTAGGACTCAAACATATATGGCTTATCGTTAAGGCAGCGTTCATAAGAAACGTTTTCGTTCGACCGTTATTTCTTCGACTTACTTTGCAAATCCGACTTCCACAAAAAAGTCTTTTCATTTCCTGGGTTAATATATAGCCTATAATAACTAATAACGTGCCTTTCCATCGGTAAGAGAATTTTCAAAACTGGTTTAGAAGTTTCTGAGATTACCCCCTACAACCTCACAAACCTCTTTATAATATAAAGTATAGATATTCTTACGGAAAGTAAGTAAATAGGTATATCTAATGTACATTTTTGTACTATTTTTTATCTATTGAATCTAAATTAATTTTTTTTTTTTTTATGTCATCAGTGGCAAACGAACAGGTAGGTCACCTGCTGTTAAGTGATCACCACCGTCCAGGGACACTAACAACACCAGAGGAGTCGCAAGTGCGTTGCCACCCTTTTGGGGGAAGGGATTAGGGGTGGGAGAGGGAGAGGAGAAGAGGAGAGGGGAGGTGGGCCTCCGGCTCTCTCACTGACCGAACGAAACGCAACAATGCAAGCACTGTTACTTCCCGTCGGTGTTTCTGTGAGAGGGTGGTACTACCCCGGACGAGCCGACCCATTCATGTTGAAACCAGTAGATTAGTAAAGTAAATTAGTAGAGTAGTTAATTTGTCTGTAACTGTATGACGGGAATTAAATTAAGCATTAAATCTTGTATAAATTGTGATTCTTGTCTAAATCAAAACACGCGATCAGCCGGAGTGAATATTTGCTATTCGTGCAATAAGTACAGGTAGCTTTGTACACTAAATTGTGTTTATTTACCATTTTACGATCACTGCGAGTTGCGTGTGTATTTTATAGACAGCAACTAGAAGGTTCTCTATCTTGTTACATCAGATAGGTATGTAAGTTAAAGGTCATGCGAGGTCAGGCGGCGCCACCGCGGTACTTGGCTCCCTGACAACAAATGAACAACCCTTAAAATAGCAGAAAATATTTATCTTTATATAAGTAAATAGCCTCTGCCCGCGACTTCGTTCGCGTGGAATAGTTACTTTGGGCTAACGTTCGCAGCGGAAGCACTCAAGAGGAAAAAAACTCCGATTTTGAAATATTCTTCATCGGTGCTCTTCTGCTATTGGTCTTAGCGTGATGATATAACCTATCTAGCCTATAACCTTCCTCGATAAATAAGCTATATAGCACTGAAAGAATTTCTCAAAATGGACCAATAGTTCCTGACCCCCTACAACGTCACAAACTCACAAACTTTACCTCTTTATAATATTAGTATAGATATGAACATTATAATAGTTGTTTCAATGATATTATAACTAAAAATACGTTACCTATAGGATATTTTGGCAAAACAAATGGCACTATAACGCACACATACGTAAGTTACTAAGTAAGACGCCATAGTGTCTTAGATAAAATGTGGTAGTCAGTTGGCAATCTTCTCAATATTGGTGGGGAAAAAGAAATAGTTATATGTTGCTTAGATACGGGCGGATAGACGGGGTAGACGTCAAAAATAAGCTAACTAGCCAAGTTTTCACAAGGCGCTATTGAAGCCATTATGACGTATCTATATAGTTATAATATCATTGAGTTGTTTGATGTTTTCATTATTTACATACATTCAGTCAAACAAAACATAGGTTGTTTAAAAATATCTAGTATGTTAATTTAAACCCTTAAATATACTAATTTGTCAAGATTTGAGAAGAGAGTTTGATACTATGTTAACTACTAGCTTTTGCTCGCTGTTTCGCTCGCATTAATGCAGTTTTGACCTATCCCTTAGGACCTGACCTGAAAGCGTAACAAACATTCACTCGCATTTATAGTATTAGTAAGGACAAACGCAAATACGTTTTTCTACGATATTTCACTGTGTTCGTGTTTCATTATTGTGCGCACTCTGTGCAAAAAATATTTAATATTTTTTGTATAATATAAAATCAAGGTCCTCAGTAGGTAAAAAACTTACAATGTTGAGTATCGTATCTACTTAGGCATATCCCCGAACCACGCGTGCTGGGCTCCGGAGCCATAGTTTTACGGTAAATCCTATCTGGGCACGAACTAAAAAGTTCGCAACTTCTTATCTCTGCCGTACCGTGAAGCTGTGGAACAATCTCCCGGCCAGTGTGTTCCCTCCTTCCTATAATATGGGGTCCTTCAAGCGTAACGTGAAGAGACATTTATGCAAGCCGGCATGACAGCGGCGACCGGTGAGGGATAGTGTGTCTCTCGGTGGTCGCCATTGTTTTTAGATTATACTGTGCTCACCATCAGGCACAGTAAAGTCACTTTGCCGTGCTACGATAAAAAAAAAAAAAATAAGGTTACATGTCAATACATATAATAAGAATGTAAATCTGACGTGTCTGTACTTTTTCGATTTTCGTGAAAAAAATTGTTTCAGGTTAAATTAGCTTGAACGATCCCTTGCCGCCCCCACAAAACGGTCTGTCGGTACACCGTGGGGTTTTAGTCCGTGCGACTCGGACATAACCCACCCTCTCCCCCGGGAGGGTGGCGTATCCATAAGGGATTTCCCCACGTTAAAAAAAAAAGGTTAACTAGGAATAAGTGATAAAATACGTTTCAATCATTTTTAGAAATGTCTGTCTGTTTGTATGAACACGCGTCACTGCTTAATTGCGTTCACAATAAAACCACATCAAGAAAATCATAAAGCATATCTTCGAGAATAACTTAGTCTTCGTTTCATTAAAATCGGTCCACTATATCAAAAGTTATTGTAATTTTAATGACGACGCGGCGTAAGTACGAGAGAAATGTAGATGAGTACCAAATACATTTTATTACACGTTTAAGAAAAAATATAATAGGATTAGGACACTGAAAATATCTGATAAATTAGAAATCACCGTCCTTACCGGTTCTCCTTAGTGAAAGAGACGTTTTAGTGTCAGTTTTATTAGTAATTTTGAAGAACCTAAAATGTATTATAGACGTAGACATTTGTTTAATCAAGTCTAGTTTCATTATTCGATATTTCGGCTTGGTAACACAAGAAGTTACAAGCTAAATAATTTACTGCGGTATCTCCCTTAGCTATTTAATAATTTAGTTAATTTCTAATAAACACCCTTATATCTTCGTTGCCGCTAGAGTTGTCTCGACTATAAACTCAACGTAGTCACTCTAACATATTTTAGATTTTAGTTTTTTTTGTCATCGGATTCCATGCTGCAGTTGTTTCTAGTGTGTTTTCGCGAGTAGATGTTTATAGTTTTTTATTTCTGTTACTTTTTTTACACTCGGGCAATTCGAGCAATATATAATATGGCATCTCGCGAATCATTAAAAACAAAGTTTCAGGAATTCGATATCGTAACCCTATCCACTTAATACATTGATGATTTAATGTATGTCTGTAAAAACTTTGAAGAGCTGCATTCTGTAAAGGACCGGCGTGATCTAAATACTAGAAACTGTAACAAACTGATCGTTCCATGACTTTGCAAAACTATTAATAGTTTTTTAGGTAATAGTGTTAGGTTTTACAATAAAGTCCCAAAACGTAGTACCGATTTGCCCGTCAAACTGGTTTTAGTGTCAAAAGGAGCGGATAAATATGTGAACGATGGTGATGTTGTAGTCCGGTGAAGGTGTAAAGGACCTACCAGGCCAATACCGTAGTCAGTTCTAAAAAAAAAACGATGTGCATCTGTGCATGCACTAAAAACGATTGTGACGTATAATGTATTCGAAATATATATGTGTTAAAAAGATGTACCAGATCGAGTTTCTTGCTGGTTCTTCTCGATGACTGGGTTGTTTTCCGAACCGGTGGTAGTTTTGACGTTCATAAGCGCCTTATTAGGGCCTAAACTGAATAAGTATTTTTGATTTGATATCTTAGGATTGTAAAAGCGATCAGTGTAGAGATACATCGGCTCCTATAATAAAAAAAACATCTAAAATACAACGATTACATAGGTGGTTCATTAGTTTTCATTACGTGAGGCTATTATGGCTCCATATGTTAATTATTACACGGAAATATACGAACAAAATCTAGTTTACAATATGTCCGTATAGTCTTTTACTTTCATCAGGAAGCAGAATTTCAATATCGATAAAACACGTAATCAATGAATTAAAAATTCAGTGACATTTGTTTGTGTGAAGACTAGGTGATCGAAATTAAGAAACAGAATATAATTATTCAATCTGAATACATATGTAATTATAACTTTCTATATAAAAATGGTGATGTGTTTGCGTTGCTTAGTTTATACACAACTCGTTTCTGCTCGCGGCGTCGCCCGCGTTGATATAAATTTATCTAATCCCTAAGGAACAGTACTTTTTCTGGATGATAGGTACTTTATGCCCTTTTCTGTACTCCTGAGAATATCTATAAAATAGGTTAAGGCGTGAAATCGTATCAAATAAACAAACTCACATTCGCATATATAACATTAGTAAGGTGTTGACACTACAACATGACAAACATGTTGTACCGACCCTACTTATGTGGGATAAGAGTAAGAAGAAGAAGAAGGTGCTCTATGCACATTCATTTTTGTATAAATTGTGACTTAATTGTGATAAAGTAATTAACCGATAATTAATGGCGGTAGAGAGACGCTGAAACTATTACCTGTTTCAACATGAATGGGTCGGCTCGCTCGGGGTAGTACCACCCTCTCATAAAAAACCGACGTGAAGTAACAGTGCTTACATTGTTGCGTTTCGTTCGGTTAGTGAGAGTCAGTGTGGTGGTTAGGCCATCTCCCTTCTCCTCTCCACTCTCCTCACCCTCCTCTAACCCTTCCCCCAAAGGGTGGCAACGCACTTGCGATTCCTCTTGTGTTCTTGGTGTCCATGGACGGTGGTGATCACTTAACATCAGGTGACCGACGTTTGCCACCTGTGACATAAAAAAAAAACCTAGAACGCAGATAGAGCGCAATACTTTTTGATATTTTTATTTTTGAATACACTATGTAGCCCAAACATCTTGATGGATACCTATGAGGAATTGTGAAATTTGTCTTATGCAATTGACATAAATTATATACAACCTACACATAAATAAAATTGAAATGTCTGTTGTCTCAACGAAATAATCTCTGAAACGCATCAACCGATATTGACGAGAACTGTATTGACAGTTACAGAACTCATCAGAGCATCATTCTGCCTATATATCATTACGCTTTTCTAGGGGTTAAGCAGTTATGACGAAATTTAGCAAATGTAACTTAAAATCGCTAAAAAGGTTACGAGGGTAAATGTACAGTACAGTAAAATGACGGTATACAATTAAACCAAATACCAAACCATTTTCACGTGCACGAAGTAGCCGTTAGCTGGTATTTAAGTATTACGTCTGCAATTACAAAATGATATGTTATCTGAGGCGGCTTCTTGTTTTTAAAAAGTGTCTCAATGATTTGAAGACATTGTACATTCATTTGTTTCTGTATTCATGTTTTTTTTATTAGACCGCTTAAAAGGACGTGCATAAAACGATTGACATGGTTTACAATAAACGTACGTGTTCGTATATTGTATGAATCGTATCTAGGTATGAAACTATACACGCAGGCACTCTTTGTCATGCTGTATAGAAGTTTTTCACGCGATCTCACCGTGAGTAGAACAGTCGCGCACCGTCCGCGCCACGGCTCCAGCGTTTCTAATTACCTGCCTGTTTACAATTCAATGTTATTTCATAGATGTAATTGTTGTGTAGTTTTGTGTTCTATAATAAACTTGCAATCGCTTGTTCAGTGAATATAAATGTTAATTTTGTTATAATAAAGATGGGTTATGATTGCACATTATTGTGGAAATTAAGAGTTTGATATTGTGAAAAATTTATGATCATAGTAAAGAGTTGTTAAAGTTATCGTTGATACCTATCAATTTTCTTAGGAGAGTGTTTTAAAAAGCATTTGATTATTATTTACCAATTCATCAGTAAAATGTTAATAGCAAAGATTGGAAGCTCGAGCCGGATGCCGTAGTCGACAAGTGTGCCATTGGCCGACTGAGAAACGATTTCACTCGAGTCACGCACTTCCGAGCGACTCGCATACTCGTTCTTCTCTTGCCAGTCGACGCTGATCGATATAATTAGAGGCATATTAGATTTGCATGTATACGAACGATTGCGAGGCGTAGCGCGGTAGTGAAAGTGAGCGTCATGCGGGAGCCGCTCAGCTGAGCGCGGGGTGACGTCGCACGTGACGTCACCTCGACATGGGCCATGTGGAAGATATGCGGCGTCAGTAAAGCCGAGCCGTTGCTCTTTGCTGATAAACTAGATGACGATTATGTAAGCGACATTGCAAACACACATACCTATGTAACATAATAATTACAAATGCCTTATCGGATTAAAAATTATTTTGTAATTTAATTTACATTATAGCAGCTTTATTGTAAAATGTAAAACTAGAATCATGACAACTGCGATATAAACTGATAGTTAATAGAGAATTTGATTTACAATGTCGTTTACCACGCGAGTTATTCCTATAATTTCAATCTGTCTTCAGTGTGGGGTAGATAAAAAAAATGAAGAAATAAGTGTTAAGAGCGAAGAGCTTATGGTATGTGTCAGATTATTTTTTGCTCCATTGTCATTTGCGTTGCAAAGGCCATGTAAGATAATACTTATTTGTTATGATATAGTTTTATCTAAATATATACAACACATTGAGGATATACGTGTCTGTTTCAATTTTAGCTTATAAATATCTTTTTGGCCCATTTTTATCTAGTACCTCCTCGTCAATAATATTATAAGTAAAATGGTTTTTATAACTATAGTTATAAAAGTTACTTTGTGCTAACGCTACCACGCATCGGAAGGTCTCAAAAGGGAAAGAACCGATTTTGAAACATTCTTCTATGGTGCTCCGCTCCTATTGGTCTTAGTGTGACGCAGTTAACCCAGTACTTTAGCAGTGACGCGTGTTCTTACAAACAGAGATACATTTCCAAAAATGATTGAAATTTATTTTATTACCTATTCCTAAACACCAAAAACAAAGTACAGACTCGTTAGATGTACATCCTTATTGTATGTATAGATGGATATCATTGCTTCTTGTAATTTATTAAAAATGAAATAAAATTAATTCTATAATAAGTAGTAGAGGTTAAAAAACAATCGTTACTCGTTTTTTAAACATTTTAAAGACCTTTAAATAAGTGAGAGGTTATTAACAAGTATGTTTTAAACAGGTTTTTTTATTAAATTGCTGCGAGTGTTTTAAGGATAAATAACGAGAAACTCTGCACCGTGGTATCGTTATAAATACATTTAAACGTTCAACAAAATTATGTACTACTATTTTTGGTAAATATATGAGTTGAGATGAAAATATCGGGTAATTATTTATTGTCGTTATTGTCTGTAAATACAATAGGGAAGGTCACCAGTAAAAAATATTGATCTCGAAAGCCTCGGTACTGAAGTCGGTTACTATAAGAAGAGTTCTACTATGATTGGTTCTTGAATTATAATTGGTTAGGAAAGATTGGTTCTTGAATTATAATTGGTTAGGAAAGAATATAAATTGATTTGAATCCACTTTAATTTGGTATTTAAGATTTGTTAAGTATTAGGTTTTTATGTTAGGTCTTATTTCGGGGTCGTAAGGTACTGTTTTGTTTATGATGTGTTGATTGAGGCCGTTAAAGATAGTGAATATTCCTTCATGGTGACTTATTTTGGCTCTTGGCGTTATGGGGATTAACCAAGTATTTTAAAGTTAGTCATTGTATAAAAGCAAAAATAACAAAATGGTTGCGTTGTTATTTATGGATTGTATATGAAAACCTATATGCAGCCTATAGCAACCTATATACCTATTTTACGAGTCCGGTAAGATGATTATATTATAAATACACAGCAAGTCCAGTTACGAGAATCGTAGAATCTGTGCTCGGTTCGATTTGTAACGATTTGCGGAGTGATAGGGTTTTACAGCCTGACTGGGTTGCGACCACCATGTATATGGCGAAAAAGCCCGTCATAGTGATTCGCTTCTGCGGGTCGCGTTTCGGGATCAGCCTGTGCATATCCAGCTATTTGCAGGCCGGCATGACAGTGGCGACCGGCGATGGATCGTGTGTCACTCGGTGGTCGCCGTTGTTTTTGGATTGTACTGTGCTTACCATCAGGCACAGTGCAGTCATTTTGCCGTGCTACAATAAAAAAAAACATCTCTACCACACTTATTTATGCTGAAAAGCTAATGATATTTTATACCATTTTGATGGTGTGATTGGCAATATATACATGGGGTTTTATCTTCCTAATATAATATATTTAGGTTTGTTTAAGGTGTATGGTTGGATATGCGATGAACAACGGAGGTATGAACTCCTACGCCCCAAAACGTAAAGGCTATAATATGAATTGTGATTTTAAAATTTTAAAAACAAATTTAACACCCTTCTTAACGTTAACTTCAACAAAAACAAAAATTTCAATTAATGAAGTACTTTGAATATAATTTTTAAATCATATTTATTATTTAAAAAAATACAGTTCTACAAACTCTTTCTTCGTCTTTCTTCGTTTAAATAACCTCTAATATGATTGCTGTGTGCTCCATTGAATAGTTAACAGTAAATGAACTGCATGTCTGTTCGTTAAATTTTATTGGTAAAAAGATATATATTCCTAGAATAATCGTAGAAATGTAAGCTGTTCAATGCAGAAAGGCAACGTTCTGAGCCGAGTATTTATTCTTCGATATTGAAAGAAAGATGACTTGTGTATGTTAGTGTTTGGCATTTGTGTTGACCTGGTTTGGGTGTGTTCCAGCAGCCGACATGGCGGTTGTGGGGCGAGGAGCGCGTCGAAGGAGCCATCTACACCGTCTATCTCAAGAAAGTGCGGTACCACCGGCCTACACGCAGCGCTTCCAGCGTAAGTCTTTCTAATTACACTAATTTGTTAATTGTAGAAAGAAATTCATTCACATTTAGCCAGAAAATACGTTCTTATTCATTACCATCGTTATTACACGAGTTAAAAACCGAAGTCAGCATTTTATTTTGGCGATTTTGAACACCGAAAAATCTATGGTTCTGTATCTTCCTATTTTATTACTGGTACAATACTATTAAAATTTATACGATACATCTTTGAAGATTTTAAGATGAAACAATCAATGAAAATTCTATGTAAAAATCTTTATGATGTAGCTGTTGCTCGCCGTTTACTGTGCTCGGTTATAAAATGTTAAAACACACCCCATTTCCTTCCACGACATGATCGATTTTAATATCAAATTTTATTGGAGCTATGCAGTCGTTTGTTTGCGGCTGAAGGTCTAATGTTCAAATAAAAGCGTTTACACTTTATAATATTACTAGCTGACCCGTGCCCACGTCGTTAGGCGGTAAACATTTATAAAAAACTACATAGACATATGCTGTCGCTGACTTTTTTGTAGGCATTATCAAGTTCTACAACTTTTCTCTGGAACTCCATCATATATCTCTCATCGTTAAGGCAGCATTCGTAAGAAACGTTTTCGTCCGACCGTTTTTTCTCCGACTTACTTTGCAAATCGGACTTCCACAAAAAAAATCTTTTCATTTTTTGTCATAATATATGGCTTATGACTCTCACAAATATCGTGGTTTTCTATTTGGTAATAGAATTTTCAAAATTGGCTTAGTAGATTCAGATATTACCCCCTACAACGTCACAAACTCACAAACTTTACCTCTTTATAATATTAAGTATAGAAGATTTGCAACAGCTCGCAACTGCATACGAGCTAAATTAAGATATACAACTTAATAACAATAAAATATAGCGGCAAGGGATCGTTCAAGCTAATCAACCTTGTAGAGCCGCCCCTACGGTCCGTCCGGCGGAAGGTGGCCGCCGGGCTCCTATAGAGGGACAGACCGGGTACACACCGGCTGTCCCCCCTCGTCCGGGACCCGTGCAATGAGGAGATGGGCCTCCCGGCCCACCCCCTCAGGTCCGGCTACGGTGGCGGGAGGAGTTGGGCAAAGCGCCGCCTCCTCCCGCCTGAAGTAAACAATCCTAGCATTAACATTCACATATATAATATAGTTATAAAATATTACTTACTACAGTATTACAGATTATAATGTAGGCAGAGTGAATATAGACACGATAGACAGGAGCATATCTGTCGCACCGGGCAGTTAAACTGCACAGGCCCATGTGGCGGAGGTGCATTATGCCGATACGACTCCCAACAGTTCGTCAGGGGGGGGGGTAACACCCATGCCTCCCTTGTGGGGTCCACCATCTTGACCCCTCAGGCCGCAGTTTGGGCCCCTTAGGGGACGACAACACCTGTTGGAGGAGCGGACGTAGTGTCGATTAGACATTCCCTGCTCCCATTGCCAAAAGGTGTAAGAAGGTACAATGGGGTTTAAGTCCGTGCGACTCGGGCATATCCATCCTCTGCTGCCCGACGAGATGGATATCCGTTAGGGACTTCCCCATGAAGTAAAAAAAGGGCAGAGTGATTATATGTAGTTACATTTTAAAATATAATTGAAGTTCTTATTATCGCTCTGCGGGGAAATACAGAAAATTAATAATTGTTTATATTTAGCTAAATCGACAAGCCTATGTTTTTAATATAAAGAATACCGTACTTTACTCTTCATACTGTGGTTTATAAAGTTGTATAAACATGTGTATAAATTGTGGTTTTAAAATGAAGTCTTCGTAGAAATAATAAAGTGAAGTGATTCAACAATTGTTTTTTTTTAAATAATTTACCGTTTTATCGTTTGGCCACAATCTCACCGAATGTTATATGACGATGCAATCCAAGATGGTAAACACGGTAAACTTAGAGCACCTAGAGGCTCTGAAGTATATTGCTTGGCGACAGCTTTTTAATTTGAGGGTGGTAGTTAACTTAACTCAGGCTTAGAAAAAGCCATACCACCACGCGGATTACAAATATATCTTCCCAATATTCCAAATAGATCTCTTTTAACAGTTCTTAATATACGATTTTAAAAATGAAACAGAAGTGTAAAGAAGTTAAAGGAGTCCGTATTTCTATATATGTTTACATTAGGATTATGTGTAGATGCATATTTTGATTTGAATAACTTTACAATGGTACCACGATACTGTTATTTACACATGTGAAACAATCGTGATAATAGGTGCGTGAAATATTACAGCGTTATCAATTTTATTCTCTATTTTGGTCATCCGAGCATAAAACGTTGGCGTAGCGATTAACAGTCAACGATAACAATAACAATGTAGTAATAAAAACAGTATTTTGCAATTACATTCTGTTTACGGTATTATTAACATACCGGATGGGTGACACGAGTACTCGTCATGTGCAAGGTTAATAATATATATCAGAATATTGCCAGTGCCAGACTAATTGAAACGAAGGGGGCGGCCCCTCTAGGTCCGTGGTCCTTGAGAACCTCCACATCGAACTAGTATATTTTTATGTATATTACATTTACTGCAATGTATAGGTAAATATAAAATATTGCTATATTCTATACAGAGCGAGGGCTTCGTTTAATATGTTTAATTGTAAATTAATTGCTCAGGCTTACGACTGGTTTAGTTCGCCGTTGGTTTAGGTAAAATAATTATAACTAAACATTGATATATAAAAAACCCAAGATGCACTGTCAACATCTCAAACCCGTCCGCATAAAATGAGTGCACAATTGAGAATTCTGAGCTCATTTCAAATAGTCTCGTCACTCGCGTCTTTGGACTTTTTGTACACTGCTTTGTAAAACTTTAAACAATTAGCGTAAGGTTGAATTTGCAAAAACATAAGTTTATATAGTATAACTTTTAACTATATCGGTGAGCGTTACTTTTATTCGAAACTATGTACCTTGGGTTTTTATATATCAATGTAACTAAACGAATGGCACATGGTTTAGAAAGAAGTTCCCTTATAACTCCTAGACGATACTTGGATATATGTTAATAATAAATATTTTGTGTCCAAATAGACCAGTCCCGTAATTAGTTTTTAGGGCAAAAAATATAGTACATCATATTACCTTGAAATTAGAATAGTCATAAAATTGATTTAGGGGTCGACATCGAAGGCATATTATTGTCGTCTAAATTAAAACATAGGTATAATTAAATATCTTTGATCAGTCACTCTCAATCGAAATTAAAAAGATTGTTTTCTTAAAAACATTATAGCATTGTGTTTCAGTTGACAACCTCTGAATGAATTGTCGTAAGATAGTCTAGTAAAATGTGTAATATTATATAGATTTGAGAATGAGAGAATCATCATTAAAAATCTTAGATAACCATTATGTTTGCTACACCAGCGTGAAAATTTGCAATTAATTATATTTCATTTCTCACGCAGTGTACCTCATCCGTCTGCATACAATACATTGTTAAGAAATAATTACAAAAGATTTACACTACAGTATATATCAGTAAGCACTATATCTTCTGTGAAACATTATTTAATTCCTAACAAGAATGTTTGTTTACCTCAGACTCTGTGACGTCATCTTCTTTTCTTCTATATGTATGAGAATGGATGTTGTTGATATGCGTGTCTGATATCGATAATATTAAACATCGTTGAATCGATCAACGAAATTTGACAGATCTAAGTGTTTATGAGGTCGTGGTGGTTCATTGGTTCGACAGGTGGAATGTCTATTCGATGTCTGCGAGTTCGAACTTCGGCATATACCAATGAATTTTTCAGAAATTGGATATATTTACTAATTCAAATTAGTAACTAGTAACAATATCGGCTGATTATGAAGGAAAAGCATCGTTGAGTAACCTGAACCTAAGAAATATACTTGTGGTAAAACTGTTGATTTCTCATAGTTTAAAATCACCAATCGGGGGCTGCCGTGCTAATTATGCCCATATCTTCTTTCGGGAAGAGGCCTATGACCTATGGGTCTCTTACAAGCTGATATAAAATGTTGTTTCATCATTATGTATTTTATTTAGAGTATTAAATTTGACATGGCAAATTAAAAGCGGACGAAATTTCTAGCGACCTCTTTTTATATAAAAAAGAATATGTAATACAATTACTCGTTTGTAGTAATCGTGAAAATATTCAACATATATGAATATTATATTTATCAACAATAATACAATACATTATATAAATTACGCCTTAAGTAACTGTTAATATAACGTTATACCGTTACAATAGACACGTTTTTTGATAAACATGATTAAAAAAAATAACTATAAAATTAAATTGTCATAATTTCATAATAATGATGACAAGCTATTATTATGAAAAATATACAAAGTTTATTCACTTTTAAAATACCTAATGTAAAAAAATTGTAAATTTAAAACACTTTTAATTAGTAACGCCTAGTTAATTTTACGCTTATGTTTATTGAATATTTTTGTGTTTAATTACATAGTAAATAAATATGGTGTACGGGGTTACCGGAATTAAGTGATAGGTAATAAACAGATGACATAATAAAAATATAGACTATAATAACGTATACAGAGTATAAATCCTAATGCTTATTAATATTGTAAATGTGAACGTGAGGTTTATTATTTGTTACGCTTCCCCGTTTTAACTAGTCAACCGGTCAGTATGAAGTTTTGCATACAAATTATCAGACTTACAGAAAGGACTGATTCCGAGGGATATGCCAAATGAATGTGAACAAAGCTGCAGGTATAAGCTAGTAACTAATACAGAGTATACGAGATTTGTTTTGTAATGTAGGCGCTCTGGAAAGTATTGATGTCGGGCAATTCTATAATTTATAAATAGTCCACAATTCGCGCTCACCGTCACCTGTCATTGACGTGTTGTATTGTAGCTCCAAATATTATTTGTTTTAACAGTAAATAAGATCATTTTTACCAGTGAAAACGATATCTAAGAAAACTAAGTGTTATGTTATTTTGTTTATGAAACAGTTTTTCACTTCGGCTTACGAGTGAGGTTGCAGTAAAGAACAATTTCGTTGCATCACATTGTGTGTAATGGCGGTTATAAACAAAGACAATTAGTGTTCGACAATAACATTATCAGTTGAGTATAAATCATCTCAATATCCGTATTATCTGATGCCCGTAAGATTATATTATTACCATAAAATAACAGTGTTATAAACAATTATTCAATATAGTGTGTGATATTGCCGTCGGTTATAATTATTTAGTAATACCGTCAATGGAAAAAGTGGCGATTCGCGTACTGACCCGATATTTTAAGTGTGAAATCCATTGTTCGTTTAGCTCAACAGAAATTGTCTCGGCTGACATTGTGTGGTGTACGACTTGAGTTCGAAATCCTTCGCGCTTCACTTTTTGTGAATATTCTTCACAAATTTATTTATTCTACAGTTCTGAAACTTGGTCTAAAAGCTAGTAATTGTCTTTGAACATAAACTACGCAGATAATATTAATAGTATGCCACCTTCACGCATAGTTTGTTCCGGATGTCTGAATAAAATCGTTGGAAAAGATTTAAATTGTATCCTAAAATGCAATTCATGTAATAAAATTTATGACTTGCAGTGTGCAAATCTTACCAAGAAACGCTTTACGCAAATGACATCTGACATAAAACATAAATGGAATTGCCCAGAATGTCAGAGTAGACAACCAAAAGTCGATAATGAGAACACGCCAGTGCAAGCCGATAAACTGCAATCGGACTCTGACGAGGATTCTGATGACGATGAGCTTTTACACAAAAACTCCGAGATTAAAAAATGTAGAAAACTACCACAATTACTCTCTCGTTCCGAACAAAATCGAAATACTCCAACACCTAATGATTCAGCTCACGATCGCGGCATACATAAAGATGGTCACGAATACGATAATATGCCTGTCAATAGATTCGCTACCAGTGAAGTAAAGTTGCAAATGAGCTTGTTAGAAGAAATGCGTTTGTTTAGAAGTGATATCCAAGGTATGAGAACAGCTTTTCAAGAGTTACGCAATGATATACGTTCATTGTCTGTTTCTGTGGCTTCTTGCTGCGACCGTATAGATGAAATTGAAAAAAAAGTAGACACGATTGATATAAGAGTACAATCTTTAGAAACATCAATTTCGCACTTGCCGGTAATTGAAACCACAATGAAAGAGCTTGAAGCAGAAATAAACTACCTAGAACAAAGTGCTATGGCAAACGATCTTGATATTATAGGAATACCCGAAAAGCCTGGTGAGAATCTTTTGCATCTGTTACTAACAATAGGCGCAAACATTGGGGTGAAATTAAATGAACGTGATATAACCTGGATCCACAGAGTAGGCGTTTTAAATAAACAAAGAGATGGCCTTCCCCGTCCTATATCTGTTCGGTTGGTACTACGTGATACGCGAAATCGATTACTCAAAAATGCACGTATACGACGAGGTAAAATTACTACAAGGCAATTAGAATTCACTGATGAACCAAATAAAATAGTGTACTTAAATGAGAGACTCACGTTACGAAATAGAGATCTTTTCCGTAAAACTCGTTTTCTAGGACGTAAGGAGGGATGGAAATTTTCATGGACTCGAAATGGAAAGATTTATGTAAAAAAGTCACCAGAGGGCCATGTCTATCAAGTAAAAACTGAAGAGGACATCATGCATATTCTTCCTAATGCTCCCACAACTATATATGCATCGGAAAACATACGCATTTAATCTTAATATATATAAGATAGTTCCATTATCCTGTTAGTCACACTTCTCAGATGGTTTTTTGTTGTATGTATAAATATATATATTGGTAAGATTGGTGTAGACGCTTATTGTTTTGGTTCAAGCTACTTATTAATTTTATTTTTTTATTTTTATGTCTACATAACACTTGTACTATAATGTAATGCATTATTTTGAGATTTTTAATGTAATTTCTTAAAACCTATGAATTATGCGAACTCCTCAGTTTACTTTTTTCTGTTCATGTAGCTTACTCATACTGAATTAAATACCTTGCAAATTGTAATATGTATATTTTTTTAAATCGATATGTCAATATTTGTTTCCGTTTGTTCAAGCCATGTGATTTGTAATATAAATTTTATATATTGTAAAGATCTTATTGTAATCAAACCAACGTTAAACTCTTAAGTAGGATTCACAGTATTGTGTTATAGTTTATGTATAGTAGTGAATTTTCACTTATTGAACTAAGCCAGTTTTTGTATTTCAATATACTTTTTCTATCTTAAGAATGTTAGAATCGAACGTAAACATACTAAATAAGATATTAAATTACTATTGTATTTTCTTGAGATAATTAGAGTTATGATTTTGTTTTACTTTAGTACAATTATTTAGCTTAGAGTTATTTTTCTGTTATTATTATGTCACAACCTACGGGTAAACTTTTGTTTTGTTTTAAGTCTCACAGTAAAACTCATTGTAGTTTCCTATCATTTCTATATATACATTTTAGGCTTTTTATGTTTAAGACTTGAGCGCGAAATGAATGATATATATGCTTGCCGGGAAAATTTGAGGTCTGGCTGAAAACCAGCGCCGTTCTGTAACTGACGTTACAGACGGCAGTATGCTGACGCCAGGTCTCTTTGTCATAAGTATTTACTTGTGTTTAATGTTTTTGTTTATTTTTTTAATAATTTTGTTGTATACTTTATGACAATAAATATTTCTTTTCTTTCTTTCTTTCTTGTAATTTTAGGAGTCAGACGATGAGATCTCACACTTGGAGTGGGAGACGGTTCGTGTCCGTTTCGTAAAGGCAGGTACAGTCGAGCGACTTGTTGAGGCGCTCGCTACGGACGACGGTGAACTCGAATGCACGTATGTCAACGTGTTCCTCGCCACATACCGGTATGCTTCATAAATATTCTACATTTTCATTAATATTAGTAACATTGTTGTATAGTAGTACATTATTCGTAAAATTATTCTAAGATTTATACAAAAAAAATACAGGTAGAACGGTATCGGTGTCATAAATTAACAATGAGATACGAGATTATAAAACATATCACGAACAAAATAGAAAAAAATAATAATCCCAAAGTAGGTTAAATTATCACAAAATCATATGTTTTTATTCAGTCGTCGAAGTGTTGATTTATTACTGACTATACCGGTTATAATATAACATATACTTGTACAAGTAATACAGAACGTAAGAATAAATCTGAAATAAAGTATTGTGATCTTGGAAACAAAACATCTAAGGTGAGAATATTTAAGATATTTTCTTACTAAATGCTTAGCGATATTACAAGCACCCTATAGAAACCATTATGCAGATTAGCAGAACTCAACATATTATGCTTATGGACTATAATTTCCTTTTTGTATGATTTATAGGTTTTAGCATTTGACCACAATCTCATATGACGTTAATTGACCATCTGGCCTAAGATGGTAAACACAATAAACCTAAAGGGGGATTAGCTCTTAAATGCAGCTGCAAGAACACACCAACAGCTGCCTGCTGACAGATTTTCAACTAGAAGGAGGTAGCTAGCCGGGCGAAGTAAAAAAATCCCTACCACCGTGACACAGTTTAATCATGATTTTTTTTATATCATAGGAGGCAAACGAACAGGTGCTTAAGTTAAGTGATCACCACGGTCCATAGACACTTGCAACACCAGAAGAATCGCAAGTGCGTTGCCAGCCTGTGTTTGGAGGAGGGAGAGTGGGGAAGAGGGAGGGAAGGTGGGTTATCCGGCGCTCTCACTGACCGAACGAAACGCAACAATGCAAGCACTGTTACTTCACGCTGGTTTTCTGTGAGAGGATGGTACTACCCCGGACGAGCCAACCCATTTATACTGAAACCAGTAATAGCTTCAGCGTGGCTCTACTACCTACAATGATGTTTTCCTTCACCGAAATCTCCGATTCACTCGCAACGATTGGAACCTACGTCGGTCGATGCTCTGTCCGAACATGCTACTCATGTGTATATTAATTGACAATGTGGTCTAAGGTGGTAAACACGTCAAAGCTAAAGGGAGATTAGGTCTTAAGTGCAGCTGCAGGGACATACCAACAGGTGCTTAGCGACAAATCATCAACTAGAAAATGGTACCTAGCCAAACGGAGTAAAAAAAATCCCTAGCACCGTGATACAGTTTAATCATGATGTTTTCCTTAACCAAAAGCACCGATTCACTTGATTCGATTATTGATAGGATTCGAACCTACGTCGGTCGATGCTCTGTCCGAACAAGCTACTAACTAAGCCATTATATAAAAATATGCTCATATCGTCGTTTCCGTATATCTGACCTGAACACTTTTTGCTGGTAACTTCAATTACTGGTAATTTTGCAATGTTTTTATACATTTTGGTTATTTTTGATTTACATGTAGGTAAGTGATGACGTGTAATTTTTTTTCAGATCTTTTGCAGAATGCAGTCGAGTACTTGATCTCCTTCTGCAACGGTATGAAACTTTGGCTTGTGAGGATGTTTTACCAACAGGTGTCGATACTTCACAACAACACCGAAAGTAAGATATGTTTTTTAATCTAATATCCTATCCTATGAATTAATGTTTCTTTCCTTCCCATGAGAGAAGAAAATATTTTTTTAATTCGAAAGTAGGTTTATGTGATTTTTTTTTTCTATCGAACACGTCTAAATAGCTAGTAGTTGAATGGTAGTTCAATGTGACATATATGTTGTATATAGAATACGATGTTTTATAGCGAAATGATCGAGTAGTCGCTAGTATTTATTGAATTTTCTTCCGTATCAGAAAAAGTTGTTATGGAACAAAAAAAGGGTGAGGATAAATGAATGAAATTATAACTCAGTAAAGGAGTAAATGTGACAATGACTGGAGGACTACTGATTAATATTAGTGATACTTTTAATATTTTTCATAGAAACGCAAATCAACAGACTGCATTAAATTTCGTGTACCATTAAAATTTGATGCCAAGAGCAGTATTTGTTAATTTCCAGGACTCTGGTTGCATGTCTCCACGTTTGGTTGGATACCTATCCGGAGGACTTTCGGCAGCCTCCGCACCATCCCGCATTGCAGCAGCTGCTCGCCTTCACGCAGCTCCATCTCCCCGGTTCAGAACTACATTCGAAGGTAATTATTTCCTTGAATCCATATTTGTTGTTTTTAATTTCGATACAATGAGTTTTATTCGTTTTAAAATTATTTCATACTTTGGCTGCAATTAATTTTGCGTTCAAACTGACTTTTGCTATTTAAGAATATGCGTAATAATTTTATTCGTATTTCTGAGAAATAATTTTTCACGTTCCAATCCTAGAAACAAATTAGTGTGTTTTCAATTTCAGATTATAAGAAATTAGATTCATATCTAAAGTTTAGTTTTGACATTATTTCAATACGTGGAACTTACTTAGTCGTGCGTTTATTACTTGGTGACTACTGTTTCAATATGAAACTTAATTTAGATAATTAATTATACAGAACATAATTAATAACATTTCGAAAATAATTAGTATTGTTTGTTATATATTTACATATTTGATGACAATGAAATATTTATAATGTCTATTTCAGGTATTACAGAAGTTAGCCATATTCAGTGCGGAGCGAAATGGTGGGTTCGGTAGCGGTGGAGGAGTGTGCCTCGCGCCGGGCATGCGTCTCACTGCGCACCACACCAGCGCGTACCGCCTCCCGCACGTGCCCCACCGACATTTTGCCGAACAACTTACACGAATGGACATGGAACTTTTTAAGAAATTAGTACCTCATCAGTGTCTAGGCGCTGTGTGGTCCCGGAGGGATAAAGACAGATCTCATGACGCCGCAACCGTTCTCGCCACAGTTAACCAGTTTAATGCTGTTTCTTTTCGAGTAATTTCAACCGTCCTCGTTGAACCTAATTTGAAACCTATCGAAAGAGCTGAAATTCTCGCCGCTTGGCTAGATATAGCACGGGAATTGAGAGTACTAAAAAATTTTTCATCTTTAAAAGCGATTATCTCCGGTTTACAGAGTAACCCAGTTTATAGGCTACGCAAAACATGGGCGATCCTCGCAAAAGAAAAGACTGAACTTTTTGATGAATTAGCTCGTATTTTTAGTGAAGACAATAACAGATGGGCACAAAGGGAGCTACTAATGCGAGAGGGTACCGCGAAGTTTGCAGACACAGTCGGTGAAAACGATCGGCAGCTGCAGAAGTTGTTGCATGAGCGTGGTTCTCCTGGGGTCAGCCATGGGACGATCCCCTACCTTGGGACTTTTCTCACAGATCTCACTATGATAGATACTGCAATTCCCGATACTGTAGCAGACGGTTTGATTAATTTCGACAAACGAAGAAAAGAATTTGAAGTTCTCGCCCAGATTAAGCTACTACAGGGTGCCGCAAACGCTTACCACCTGCCTTGTGACCCTATGTTTGATAGATGGTTCGATTCAGTAATAATTCTTGATGATAGAGAAGCAGATCAATTGTCTTGTCAGATTGAACCACCGACGAATCCACCCAAAGAGAGACGGCCGAAGAAAGTAAACGATGTAAACGGTCAAGGGCATAGGAAAAACGACTCTATCGCAAGCACAAGTTCGAGTAATAGTTCACAGTTTTTTTGTGAAACAGATGGGACTAGCAACGCTTGGAAGAGGGATAGTCTAGAAAGGCGGATTTCGCCAACTAGATTGTCACATGGTTCTTCGTCTTCTTCATTACCATCACTGGACGTATCGTTGTCGAGTGCTAACAGTGGTCAGAAAACTAAGGGTAAAGCTGGTGCTATTAGTCCAGCACACTCGAATACTCGAAGCGGACCAGATTTCTACATCATACGTGTGACTTATGAAACCGATTGTGTGGAAACCGATGGCGTTGTGCTTTACAAGTCCATTATGTTAAGTAACAATGAGCGCACGCCGCAGGTGATTCGCAATGCGATGCTTAAACTCAATCTTGATGGAGACCCGGATGGGTACACATTAGCCCAAGTTCTACCAGAAAGAGGTATGATCCTTTGATTACTATTGTTTAGTCTTGTTGTAATAAAAAAATTAGATACTTCATAAAACCAATTTTCACTAAAATTTAATGTGATTTCTTTATTACAGAAATGGTGTTACCAGCGAATGCGAACGTCTATTATGCAGTAAACACTGCGTATAATTTGAATTTTATTCTTCGGCCGCGAAAAGCGCAGCAATCAGAGACATTAGCGAATGGAAAAGCAAAAGGAAAACGACCCTAGAAATTAGACGTATATTAAAACGACGATGTTCAATTGGTCTAAAGTAAATAACATATTGTCTACAATTTACACTTCTAATCCTTGTGCGCCACCATTCTATGTTGTTCTATTATCTCTATAGATAGATGTCTGCAAAATTTCCTGAATTCATGGAATACTTATTAAATGATATTTCGTTTAATTTGGTTCTTGTACAAATTTGATTTCTATTATTATCTTTTACATATAATTTTTGTCCTAAAAGATAATTAATATAAACGAACAATAATTAGTGCCTATATTATTTACAAACCCGTTTGTGTTATCAATCTGATTTAGAAACGTGTTTGTATTATCTATATTATAATGTATATAATGAACTAGTGTAAATAATACTAAATGCCACCTTTAGCGTAGTTATAATTAGATACAAGAATTACTTAACATTATGTATATTATGTGTCGTCTTTGTATATTATGAATGTGTAAAATGAATCTCAAGCATGGATCTGTACGCGTCGACTACGAAGTCATGAATTTAATCGCTCATCAGAATTATGTAAATTTTGGATAATATTAAGATGAGAAAAAGATATACTACAATCTTATGGTCTGTGTGAATTTATATGGTTATAACTTTAAAAATAATACTAAGCCAAAGGCAATTTATGTCTAATAGTTTCTAACAATTATTATGATAAGTGATGTCAGTGCTCTGGTGTTTTTATAACATTTACTAAGCTTTAAAATATAACACTCTTTGATAAAATTCAAGTTATTTTACGAGCATATGCCTTTTGACTATTATGGGCAAGTCGTATTACGAACGTGTTCTATTCATTCTACAAGTATCGGTTTCCATTTTGATTATTATAACAACTGGTGAAAGAGATTGTTTTGTGACGATAACACCTGCAATAAATATTCTGTTAATCTGGTAGTATTTAAGACATGTTCTAACCACTTTTTATTTTTCCATTTTTCTTTAATGTACTAACTTATATTTGTAACTCTTATTAAGGTTTTGAAATAAAAATGAGTTTTAAAATACGTTCCTAAGCAAGATATGAATCGATGGTTTCTCACCGCAATTTTGATTGTAAACTTCAATGTCAGATGTACACAAAGATTCTATGTATAATATCTTGATGATTTTGTTTCGATGTCAATTTTTATGCGCTTTCCCATACATCCAGACACAGTGATGTTGTTTATGTTTTGTAGCAGGCTATTGTAACCTTTTTCATATAATGGGTCCAACTACAAATTTTTAAACATGTTGGCGATATCTAAAGTAATTACGATAATACGAGTACTGAATGAGATATAACTTTTAATTTTCAAAAAAACTGTTATCCTACCTATGGTTCCCACAACAAGAAAGTGGGATACTAAGATTTTTTTAAAGTTTTCACACGAGATTATACATTAATATAGATGTCAAGAGAAAATCATATATATATATATATTAGTTGTATATTCCGACCATGAAGGTAGAAATTAACTGATCTTTTACTAATATTAATGTTACTTATGACGTCTTTCAAGACAACCGTATCAAAATGAAATGGTTTTAAGACGAATATTTTTCCAATTCTTTTTTTTATTAATACTCAATTTTTTAATAAACTTTGTACGATTGGTCATTTCATTACAATAACGGATATGTAGTATATTTTCGACAAATATATGAGTTTCTTATTTTAATCATGGTACTACAATATATATATATATATATACAAGCGGTTCGAGCGGTCTACAATTGGAACTGCTAGGTGGCGCTACGGTTGAATTTTAGATTTTTTTTAAATTATTAAAGCAGGACAAAGACCGCTCGAACCGCTTGTATATATATATATATATATTGTAGTACCATGATTAAAATAAGAAACTCATATATTTGTCGAAAATATACTACATATCCGTTATTGTAATGAAATGACCAATCGTACAAAGTTTATTAAAAAATTGAGTATTAATAAAAAAAAGAATTGGAAAAATATTCGTCTTATAATACCTAAAGTTTTGAAATTTGTGTTAATTTTGTATGAAATGTGTTTAAAACGGTATATAATCAAAATATATAACATTTATGTGCAATTATATTACTGAGAAAGGCAAAAAACGGCCTAAGTGAAAATTGTTAAATCAAAATTCTTGTGTAAAAATCGAATATTTTTGTGTATAACTTTTTAGGTATTTGTCATAAGATTTATTTTATTTATTTATTGTAATGTATCGAGCCTTTTGAGACGAATCTATTGATACTAGTGGGCGCCCAGTGGTCGACATTCGACCATAATTCATTGATTTTTTAAAGTTTGAACTTTATTCGGGTTCCTTTGTCAAAGTGTATACTTCTATTATCAAAGGTTTTCATCATGGCTACTCGGTTATTTGCCTCTTTTTTAAATTGTATAAACATAAAAAGTGGTTACATAAGATGGTAAGGCTCTCAAATTCTAAGAAAAGATAACCTTACGAAAATAAAGAAATTTATCGCAACTCATAACACAATTATCAATTAATTTTACACGATATCATGGGTACGTGGTATTTCTGGATGATATTGAATTAAATGTAATATGTACTTTATAAGGAATAATAGTACACCTAGTATCATTATCATATATTTACAATAATTATTATATTATTGTAAAATTAACCTGTAATTTGACCAGTTAAATTCAAAGAGTATGTAAGGTATGATAAATATTATAATAATAGTTATATGTTATAATATCATTGTTGAATGTAGAATGAAAAAGGGTAATTGGAACGTAAGAGTACAGTTCGATTATTGTGCATAAGAAAATTGTATGGAAAATAATACCACGGAGCATGAATATTGAGATGCCACAAAAACCCCCTGGAATGTTCTAACAAGAAAGTCACCATCTTGTTGGAACATTTAAATTATTCACCCGACTTTTTTTTCTTTTTTTTCCTCGAACTGACTACGCTATTGACCCTGCAGGGTCTTTACAGCTTCACCGGACTATATTCACCCGACACTTATTGTGTAAAATATATTTTAATCTCCATTGAAACAAAGCAATGACACTGGCAAGTGCTTCTGCGGAGCCAAAACAAGAAACAGAAGAAATGCTAATGTCCGATCATTTTAAAAGTTATACGCAAAATTATTCGATTTTTACACAAGAATTTTGATTTAACAATTTTCACTTAGGCCGTTTTTTGCCTTTCTCAGTAATGTAATTGCACATAAATGTTATATATTTTGATTATATACCGTTTTAAACACATTTCATACAAAATTAACACAAATTTCAAAACTTTACGTATTTACGTATTACGATTTATCAATGTTTACTTTTGTAATTCTTGATATTTTATCCCAATTTTAATTTAAACATTGCAAACACGTACAGAAGAAATTTATAAATAAAGAGATATATATATAATACTTCCTCACTATTAGCCATCATCTCCCGAAAATAATTTATTGTTATGCTTTAAGTCTGATTACAGTTTATATAAAATGGAATAACTATAATTCTTGCATTTTTTCGCTGGATATTCATATGTATGTGTACAACATTTATGTTACCTGCCCTTTAGTGTGTATAAGCGCTCGGGATTTTATGATTGTTTTTTTTTTGTAAATATACATTACATGTAACGATAACCAGAATATTAGTTGTCTACCAGTGTCCTTGTAACGTGTTTAATAAAAAATATGCAATTTATTGTAACTGATTTCATTGACCCATATTAATTGGATACTTAGTGGATTCCATACATACATAGAGACAATGGTCGAACGTCTGAATAAGAACCTTAGGTTTCTTGCCGATTGGGGTAAATCAAGCCTAGTTAAACTTAACACCGAAAAGACAGGCGTGTTTTTCCCTAC
>MU158752.1:348773-410215 GCA_015888305.1 Antheraea pernyi | reverse complement strand
CCCTACACGTGACTAACAACCTCGAGCTTCTTTAGCTCCAGCTAACATCGGATTTCAATTTCGGGTACTCAATTGAACAAAAGGCAAGAACAGCTGCGAGGAACCTTGGGATCCTCTTTAAAGTTAAGCGATATTTCATACCAGAACAGTTTGTTATCCTATACCAAGCTCAAGTACGGTAATGTGTGGAATATTGCTGTCCCTTATGCGATGGATCAGCCAAATATCAGCTGGCCGCTCTTGACCTCATTGAACGTCGTGCTCGTCGGCTTGTCGGTGATGAAGCGCTGCGGGAGACAAGAAAGTTCAGTTTAGAGCATCAACGAGAAGTGGCTTGTCTCTCAGTGTTTTATAGATTACACTTTGGTGAGTGTGCATATGAATTACATAATATTATTCCACCGTCCCCATTCCGTCAGGACTAGACGCCGTGAGGGTTTCCACCCTTACGTGGTTGATATTCCCGTAATTCGTACGAAGCGATTTGCTTCCACATTTATTATACGTACAGCTAAGGAGTGGAATTCACTCCCGGCGTCTGTCTTCCTGTCAACTTATAACTAGGAAGGCTTCAAGAGTAGAGTGAACAAGCATCTAGTGGGTAGTCGCGATACCATCAGGTGAGATTGTGGCAAACGCGTACTTATCGAACATAAAAAAAATCATAAGTAAACTTTATATGTGTTTGAAACATATATTTATAATAAAGAAACACAAGATTTTAATTTCAGTGCAGTGCTCTCTTCAAAAGATAGATGAAATTCAAATTTGATAACACTAACTCGTTGTGTACAAAGATACATTTTGTCTTTATTTTAGTCATTTATGACTTACAATTTGCTTATGATATTTTATTATACGTTGATTTGAGTATACTAGCATTCATTCTTTTATATTAATTCATTTGAATCATGATTTTATTAGATCAAGATATCGTATTAATTGAAGTCCAGATGTTTAACATTGATGTCATTGAGTCATATAACACTTAAAAACTAATTTAAATATTGTTATTTTTATTGTCACAACACTACCATAGAGGCCGTCTAAGCTGCCTGTAATAACGAATAACAATTTAGGATTGTTCCCAATCTCTAAATTTCGACCTAAAAATTAGCACTATTGCCTATCGAAGAATAATTTAATGTTAATAGTGACGAATGGTAATCAACAGCGGAAGCGTATTCCAACTTCATTGTTCACAGCTAGAAAATATTGAGTCATTTACATTAACTCGGGAACGATACTTGGAAAGTTAGAAAGTAGTTAGTTGTAACCAAAAACCTTACGAAAGTCAGCAGTAAGCAATGTAGTTAAATTACCTTCTTTTTCTAATCAAGAAACAAATAAGCGAACTAGGTCTACCTTTGCTTTTATTAGATGGAAAGTGAAATCCTATTAATAGTGCATTAGTTAATGTTTTCACATTGTTGTGTCTGGGAGAAGTGCGAAGATTGCATTGTAAATGATAAATAGTTTCTCAAGATCTGGTGAAACAATTAGGGTTGGCATATATTGTCAAGCAACTCAAACAATAGAAGTGAAACTCGTTATCATAACCAAGTGCGATCAAAACATGAGTTCTTTCTATGTTTGTGTCATACGCGATCGTGGGCATGGGCATTTGTTTTTTAATGAAAAATATTACAGCTTGGAGCACGTTTAGAATGATAAAAAAATATTTAAAATAAATCTGCAACGGATTTTTTTTTGTTTTTTTTTGTTTTAAACATATATACAAATCCATTTTCATAATTTAATATATGAGAATTTATAAGTACGACAACTACGACAATATAAATAAATAATATTCAAAGTGTAAGGGGTGTCGTATTACATCATATGATTTGAGACACCCAAGCCAACCTCACCTGCACGTGGTGCACCCTGCTGAATAACGAACGAGGCAATGATGAAAGCGGGGTGGTAGGGTTTTATAGTCAGCGGGGTCGCAACCACCATGTATATGGCGAAAGAGCCCGTCATAGTGATTCGTTTCTGAGGGTCGCGTTTCGGGATCAGCCTGTGCATATCCAGCTTGCAGGCCGGCATGACAGCGGCGACCGGTGATGGATAGTGTATCACTTGGTGGTGGCCATTGTTTTTGGATTGTACTGTGCTTACCATCAGGCATAGTGGTATCATTATGTCGTGCTACAATAAAATAAAAAAGAATTCATTATTTACTAATTTTTGTAATAGATTTGCGGGCACTTGCCGTATTGATTACGAGAGGTCTTTGGAATTTATGGGGGTTTTTAACACTTTCATGTCATTGATTGATATTATTCACACAGAAGACCTATCCTCATTGTTTCATTGTCACTTCAGTTTTTGAGATTAAGCAATGTCGATGGCAATTTTTGAAAAATGAGCTTCATTTTTATAACCCAGAAACTATGTTTTTGCATCCATATTATTTTTAATGCCGGTAGAGCCACGTTTAATGTTGGTAGAGCCACGCTGAAACTATTACTGGTTTCAGCATGAATGGGTCGGCTCGTCCGGGGTAGTCCCACCCGCTCGTAGAAAACCGACGTGAAGTAACAGTGCTTGCATTGTTGCGTTTCGTTCGGTCAGTGAGAGCGCCGGAGGCCCACCTCCCCTCCTCTCTCTCCCCTAATCCCTTCCCCCAAGGTGGCAACGCACTTGCGACTCCTCTGGTGTTGTTAGTGTCCATGGACGGTGGTGATCACTTAACAGCAGGTGATCCACCTGTTCGTTTGCCACTTTTGACATAAAAAAAAAATAAAAAATAGAGGCCACAGCTTTTATATTACACGACTTCGTTGAATGATATAATAAAAACGATAGTTATTCTAAGAACAATAACGACCGCCAGTAGTAAAAAATAATTAATGATCGTAGTCGACATCGGCCTATAATTATCACGACGAAAACCACTGGATATCTAGATAGTTTTGCCTAAATAAGTGACATTTTTTTTTTTTTATGTCATAGGTGGCATACGAACAGGTGTGTCACCTGATGTTAAGTGATCACCACCGTCCATGGACACTAAGAACACCAGAAGAGTTGCAAGTACGTTGCCACCCTTTGGGGGGAAGGGTTAGGGGAGGGAGAGGAGAGAGGAGAGGGGTGGGGAGGTGGGCCTCCGGCGCTCTCACTGACCGAACGAAACGCAACAATGCAAGCATTTTTACTTCACGTCGGTTTTCTACGAGAGGGTGGTACTACCCCGGACGAGCCGACCCATTCATGCTGAACCCAGTAATAGTTTCAGCGTGGCTCTACCACCATTAAAGTGATTTTTACAACAAATGTACGTATCTATTCGGGCACCAGGAGTTCCATTCTACCTGACTACCGTAATTTCTTTTTTTGTATAGTTCCGGCTGACTTCGGTGTATGAAAAATTAAACGATACCTTTAATACACTGGAATTACTAGTTATGGTATGCATTTAGTTATTTCTGCATGGAGTTGCATTACGTTCTGGGCAAATAGATAGTAATTACGTGGATTATTCGAAACTGAGAGAGCATTGTCGTGTCAGCCGACACCTGCGTGCTGCCATCGGATGACAGCGGTTCAGCTAAAATTTTCATGGCCAGCGTATCGAGCGAAGTGGCAAGTAAGTGGCAACCACGCAGGCGCATCGAACCTCCCGCCCGAGCTCCTCGCACTCTCGGCACACCACACCGAGACACTCGCCCCGAGAGGACCTCACGGTACGAACTCTGCCGCACAACAATAAACACGCGTGACCCTCAACCTACTCTCTCATAGAACTGTTCGAACTTAACACTGGGCAGTGCAGTGGCCGTGGCAGGCGCGTGGACAATTTAGATATGTAATAAACAATGACTTTTTTAAGACATCAGCTTGTGAAATGTGGATCGTTAGAAATTCATGCAAAATGAAATAATAAGGTAAGGTTTTGTAACTTATAACGTGTGAGATTGTAATTTATTATTTCAAATATATGAATTGTTGTGAATGATGAATGAAAGTTTACTTAAATTATGACAAAAGGTTCGTTATTATAATATTAAGGAACATATTATTATGGAAATTGATGAATAAAAAAAAAATCCGGCGTGATGGGAGCGGCCAAGTCCGTTCGTAGCGAAGCTCTACGAATACCGCAATCTGATTATGGCACACCCACAAAAGCCACAAGACATTAATGGATTTAGAAAACGTTAAACAGCACAGCCTAGAAGACTATAGTATGGAGGTTATTAAAATAATACATCCATAAAGGTACTGTTAGATTTTATCAGCCTATAATGAATCTATTATTAAGAAAGGTTGAATTTTCAGAGTCGACTCACGTGTAGTTTGAAACATTAACTCAATTTTATTAAATTAATAATTTTAGTTTTTGTTTACTACTCACATGAACTCTATCAATGCATTCTAGTGCAGGTAGATTAACAGGATTATGTACAGGTTATTGAGCTTTCATCTTATATAAAAACTTCTTAGAAGAAGCTTATTCTAACTATATTTAATATTGAATATCTAAATTATGCTAAGCAATGCCTTTATAATATTAAAATCAATAGGGTCATTCCAAATATACATTACTAGAGTCTTTTAAGGTTTGCCTGTAGTAGATTATACCTACTTTAATTTGGGTATTATACTCATGGACGATAAATAATAATTTTAGTCTGAGGGCAAAAAAATGATATTCTAACAAGTTCTATATGTCACATGAATTTAAAAAAAATATAATAAGTATGTTAATCACATTTGCATGTTTAAACACAAGGATTTTTTTTAAAAGAAATGTCATTTACGTGAAAGCATCTAGTACAATTATTAACGTATTTATAATATTCCATGAGCGATTATAAAGTTTGTCGTTAGGTACGATCGCGTGATAAAGGCAAAGGGCGCGCACGCAATCTTAAAATTGCGCAATAAGAAGTCCTCACATTTGTGACTACAGCTATGCTTGTAGCCATATTCGATAAAAGTAAATTAGCTTTATTTGATTTGACTTTGGTCTGTAGGCTAATGTACTCGTATATGTTAAGATATAAGAAGAGGCTAGTTAAATTCATTTTATACAGGACAACTTGCATTTAATATATTTGTGAAAATTTTTAGTTGCTACAAGATATATACTAGTTAGATATATTTACGACAGGAATAAACTAGTCACGAAATGTGAATGACTCTATTGTCGTCATATGTACATTATTAATATAAAATGTGATGACGTTACTTTGTTGAAAAATTTAAAAGGCTGTAGAATCACTTATATTTAATTATTTTTGACAAAATACTACTTCGTGACATAGTAAAAAAAAAGCACATACTTTACTATTCAGTTGAGAGGTTGCAGGTTCGTTCCCCGGACATGACTGATTTTTATGTAATAATCATAATTTTGCTGTTCAAGGCATCTGTCGGCTTTTTGCAATATTATATTTGGCAACAGGCAAAAGAGGTGCATCTATTAGTAGTTTGTTATTCGCCTGTTAGCTTCTTTTCTCAGGATTCATTTAGTCAAAAAAGAAATTACACATATTCCGCTAAAGGCACAGGCTACAAGCTCTTCGACTTTTCCCCAGACTTGTGTTAATCTTAGATGTTTCCCTCATCCTGACGGCGCAGAATGTTTCGTTCTGTGTCTATGTGTTAAATATCTTTTTATTAGTGCGTATCAGTTGTTTAGATACCGTCGTACAAGTTATGCTTAGCTTGGATTTAAGGATATTTTACGGGCATCGATATGAAAGAGAAAACTCATTCACTCACGAGGCGTTTTTGAGAGGCTAACTTAATCGCCAGAACTAAGAAAAACCTATAAAATACGACTTAGCATTTTATTGATTTCAAAATGTTTATAGTTATTAATTTCATTCGAATTTAAAACAATATCCTATGTTGGTCTCGGGGGACATCAAGTGGAGGAGATTTTTTACAACTGAGAATACCGATTTCCTTGACTGAGGTTGAGTGGAGTGGAGGATGGTTCGAGGAAACGTGTTAGAATGTGAGTGTAAGGGACTGTTACCGCTGTACAGAGACTTTTTGGGAATTCGTTCTGACAAATGTAATCATATTCTCATCTGGTGGGGTTGCTGTTCTATATTGACTAATATCTAATATTATCGAAAATGTCTTTGTAAAATTGTCTAATATTAGGGTAGGTATTAAACATTGTTGTAGCTGCCATCACTTGAGGCTATATTCCAGTTTTACGTTGTCTATAAAGTACGATGAAAACTTAACATCAGTTCGATTTTAGTAGTTCGGTGAAGCTGTGAAGACACTGCCGGGTCAATAGCGTAGTCAGTTCGAGAAAAAAAAATCAGTTCGATTGTATGCATGATTAATGAATAAATACAGGATAGTAGTACTTTTCTCCCTGGAGATACTCTTAGAGTGATAAGAAAAGTAATTCATAATGTAGGTGGATTGCACATTTGGGATAACAGATTAGGTTAATCGAATAGTTTTTTTTATATATTACGATAGGCTATTCTACGTGTTCTACGTGTGTTTCACAGTGACCGCCAGATTGCCACAGACTAATCATAGTTCATGTTACGGCATCATTGAAATAAGAATGATATTGGAATGAGCTTAATCAAAATAGTGTCTTTAGTTAATATGTCTGTGCCATTTGATAGATCTTTTTTTAATAAACATTAGGATGCGCTCATAAATCTATTACCTCCTTTTTTCCTTTTAATATAGATTAATCCAAAATTATTATTAGAAAAGCTGCGAGATAAGTATGAAAAAATATACAGTATGTACATATTTAGAGCAGAATATTTATTTAATAGTATTGAGTGTTCAAGTAATTTCTGAACAATACAGACATTTCTATATTAGCTTCTAATCACAAAGATATGAAAAAGCACTCTACACTTCCAATGACATGATTTATTGAAGACTAACTAAAACCATATTTTATGGTAAAACTAGCTGCCGGGCGGACGTTGTCCTGTTCTGATAATAAAACAAAACCTTGGCAAATTATATACCTAAACCTTGCAGTAGTTTCTGAGTTAATCGCGACGAGACAGACAAACAAATAGACGTGGCAGAGGACTGTGTTTTATAATATGTAGTAATAAGAGACAAATTCGATATTTACAGCTGATTAAAAGATATAGTAAAATATAAATATAATATTTGACAGAGTAAAAAGATCTGAAACATTAAAATATTCTATATCTATTCTTAAACTAGCGGGCCCGGCAGACATTGTCACGCTCTGATTGTAAAAAATGTTTTTTTTAAACAAATTATATACCTAAACCTTCCTCATGAATCACTTTATCCACTGGTGAAACCCGCATGAAAAACTGTTTAGTAGTTTTTGAGCTTATCCCGAACAGACAGATAGACAGACTCGGTAGGGGACTTTGTTTTATACTATGTAATGATAGAATACTTAAATCCCCGCTAGCAGACTCCTGTACTGTAAGTTGTGAAAATAGACTTCATTTGAAAAACCATAGCCAAACTTTAAGTATGTACGTACAATAAATAATAATAAACCATACGTCACTTAGTTTAAGTCCAGATTTCGATTCTGGATTTCTATTGTAGATTTTAATATATGCGGTACTAAAGGTTTTCTTGTCGAGTGATACTAGTCTAGGTTTAACAAACGTGTATGGCCTCTGATATATTAATCAGCTGTGATTTATCGGCATTTATAACCAAACAAACAAGACTAGCACTGAGATGAATTATATTAAAATAACAAAAAATGATTACAAACAAAATAAGTAGTCGCCGCTTCTGAGTAATATTTTTGATAACTTCGTATCCCGTGATACGTCTTCGCATCCGTACCCTTCAGGTTGAAATAGGGCAGCATTTTACGGCAGAAAATACTATAGAGGTAGCGCGATATATATCGAACCGTGTACATGTTTTAGTACCTTCTACGGGTTTATCCAGCAAAAAACCTTTTATTGCAAAGGAAGTTACGATTTTCGACATTGAAAAATATCCCTATTTAACACAATTTGTAATTGATTTTCAACAAACGTGTTCTATGTCTCTGTTATAAATAAAATCATCGAGATGCTTACCATGGTTCGAAAATTTACACTTGCATTTAAAAGCAGTTGATCATTTCTTTTACTCTACCAACTATACATCTTCTATACATATGATAAGAATGTAATAACGAGCGAGGCAATGGCAAAAGTGGGGTGGTAGGGTTTTACAGCCTGACTGGGTCGCAACCACCATTTATTTGACGAAAAAGCCCGTCATAGTGATTCGCTTTTGAGGGCCGCGTTTTGGGATCAGCCTGTGCATATCCAGCTTTTCGCAGACCGGCATGACAGCGGCGACCGGCGATGGATACTGTGTCACTCGGTGGTCGCCATTGTTTTTGGATTGTACTGTGCTTACCATCCGTAACAGTGCAGTCATTTTGCCGTGCTACTATAAAAAAGAAGAAAAAAGAGCTAAGGTGAATGTAAATATTCGATTTTCTTGAAAAAAAAAAATTGTTGTGTTGTCTATGAATAAGTAATAAAATACATTTCAATCATTTAAAAAAAATGTCTGTCTGTCTATCTGTCTGTCAGTTTGTATGAACACGAATGACTGCTAAAGTATTGGATTCACAATAAAACCACATCAAGTAAATCATAAAGCATATATTTGAGAATAACTTAGTCTTTGTTTCATTAAAATCGGTCGACTCTATCTAAGTATCTAAGTACAAGAGAAAAGTAGATAAGTAAATGGACTTAATACATTCAGATGATTTTATTAATCACTGGTTTTTACATAAGGTTCCAGACGGACGAACTCGCGGGCACAGCTAGTATGATATATTTTTGAAATTTACCATAGGTGAGCTAAGAAAATTAATAAATAAAATTAGATTCTTCTTTGTCTATGCCTTTTCCCTTTATTTGGCGTCGGGTCTCCTCATATTTTTGCGTCAAACTAATCTTTCCTGGGTGGTCGTCCCTTGTAACTGGGCTTTCTTGAGGTCTTTAACAATATTTGACCACCAAGTTGAAGGTGGGCGGCCTCTACCTCTTTTGCGTTCGGGAAGGTTCAAAGCTAGTTAATATAAATTCTAACAAATTTTTAATAATAAAAAAATCTTTAATAAAAATTAGATTAATAAATGAAATAAAAAAAATATAGGGTAACAATAGTAAGGTTGTGAGAGTAGTAGTCGTTACGGAAACTCACGCAATGGTTTGCAGTGTAATAAAACTGTTAGTAACTTGAGTGAAATGTATAACTTAATTATGTACTGCAGGCGCTCTATGTTTTTCGCTATTATACACTTTGAATAACAGTTATATAACGTAGCATGTAATGAAAAAATAAGGTGTGTCGTAAATATACACGACAGAAGTGAAACTTTTATAAGCATACGTTTTAAGTATTCATCAATCTTTTTGAATAGCATAAATTGTGTTCAGTGATCGCTACGAGCTACGCCACCTAAATACAGTACACGCAACCACGGACAACGAGATAGAAACAAAGCGAGAAGAGTGTACGTCTCATTGTTCTCCAACACCTGAAGGCAAGCGAAACACTGCTTTCGCTATACTCGGCACAGTGTTTACCCCGCCACTTTTCGTCACGTTAAAAGAATTTTAAAGCCCTCACATAAGAAGTTTAACTATAATAATAGTTACATTATAATTCTTTGCTAAGTTTTCATTATTGTTAACAATTAAAATACTCTATATTTGGTATCCTTTAACCGTTTAGATTGTGTCTACTTTGCTCGATAGGTCCTCTAGCTGCTGGATGACGATTCATGTATTCAACTTGTCTCTTTTATTGCTTCAATTTTAACTAATTCCTTTTTTGTCCAAAACCTTATTCCAATGTTAATATTTCCACCATTTATTGAATAAAAAAATAACTGTCCTAAGGAGAATATACTGTGACGTTATTCTCATATTATAAATGTGAATGTGAGCTTAAACTAGGCCCCCCTCGGCAGCTGCTCAAGCCTAGGTCCGTTCCCTCGGCGTGGAGTCCTTGAGTACGCTGCTCGCGCGATACAGTGACACAAAATCTTACATCACTGCGACAACATTACTCATATCACCTCCACACACGTGCACGCATACACGCTTACACATGCAAGTGTAAGGGTTTTATCTTTATTCCCGTATCAAACTGAAATAGTTTAGAATATTATCCGATACGAAATATATATAAGAGTTGTTGAGTTATGTATGCTTGGTACACATATATTTTTCAACAACTCATATATGTATGAATAGTTAGCTTAGCTTAGGTTAGCTCACATAGGTCGCGAATTGCATGTATCAGTCAAAGCCGAGGTGTGCCGCGCACCCTTGAGCTAGTTGTCAAAATAAAATCTGCTGAGTGCCTTAAGCGCTCGCCTTAGTAGTCCGGTGAAGCTGTTAAGACCTTGCTTGGTCAATAGCGTAGTAAGTTCGAAAAATAAATAAATAATGTGAGTTTATTTGTTTGTTACGCTTTCACGTCTTAGCTATTGAAACGGTCATCATGAAATTTTGCATACTCGTTGTGAGGGGCACATAATGGCACATAGAGTACTTTTGCTTTTTTAATACAGCTTGAGAAACCCACCACGGCGACTATCTTCTAGTTTGTCAAGTTTCGATATCAGTTAGTGCGATAGACAATCACAATTATTCAGGTTATATAATCAGATTAAAATAGATTGATGATGCGCAAGTTCAGGACATTTGGCAATCACCACGGGTTGACCGTTTTGATTTTTTGTCGGTGACAACAATCACGCAGGTAAGCGCGCGAGAATTGCTTAAACTGGAATTTTTAAGAGTCTGGGAGTGAAAGGAGTAGCAAAATAGCTGGCAAACGCGACTATCCAATAAAACTTGCCCATATTGAAATTCATGCATTTGCGTTTCTTTAAGTGCACACTGTAACTCAATACAGCGTATAACCAACAACTGAGAAGCTTGTAGACCGGTATAATGGAGATGACTGTTTATGCATTGTATACCTCTTAATGGTTGCCGTTGTTTTTGGCCTGAACTGTACTAACTATCAGGTACTATCCGTCGCTATATCGTGCCACAGTAATAAAGAAAAATTAATAAACATTTCTGTGTTTTCTCCAAAATTCTTGTAAACTAAAATAAAATGTTGTTCTCCATACGTGGTATCATAAAATGTTTACTCAAAGTAGGTTTATTGAAGAATTTATTAAATGTTGAACTAAACAAGCGGCCTCATATGCCTTTTTATATGTTTTGTGTACGTGTAATAAATATTTACTGCCCATTACACTTAGACTTTTTTACGATGCCTCAGGGATGTGCACCTGTTGTGTACTAAACCGTACTTTGTTTCCAAGAAATATATCTTAGAACTTTTACCCTAGAAAACCTAAAGTAAGAAATTCACTATAAGAAATACCTTAAGAAAAACGCAATAACATTCTTTATTATCACGCTTTTATTAGCTTCACCTGTATGTATGTTGTAACCGACCCCTTTGAGCTCGATTTTGTCCTACTTTGAACGATCAGATTTAATTCAAACTTTGCACACCTGTCAAACGCCGATGACAATGTAATAATCCCAAAAAAAAGTTAAAAAAATTTAACTAAAAAATTAAAAATAAATAATAGTTTAAAAAAACTAAAAAAAACACGCTTTCATAAAAAAGTGACGCATATTAACAGTGACGCGTGTTAATATCAGCACCTCCAGATATCAGATTTTTTTTTTTTGTCACTTTTTACAAAAATATACATTTATTTCTATTACACTATTCTTAATCCAAATTTATAAAATTTTATTATCTGTTTTTTAGTTGGATTTTTTATGAAAGCGTGTTTTCTTCTTTTTTTTTTAACTATTATTTATTTTACTTGTTGTTGTATGTATTTTATTTAGACGAGAAAATGAAAATATATAATTAGTTGGTATTTTATGGGGGCTTTTATGTGTTGACAAATATTTGGTTAATATTTTTTTAATGTATATTTTTTGAGTAACATATTAAAGAAAGTCGAAACATTTCTAATTTAGTGAGTTATTGCTGATAACAAGAACACGAAACGAGATCAATAAGAATAATTTGGTACGCGTTTTGTATTCAAGTCAAGTTTAGTTCCCGAAATAAGATCATGTAAGTAGGACACCGTTGTGGGCTTGGTTTGCTATTAAATTTATATAACTGCGGTAGAATGTAAATAATTATTCAAATAAGTCATTACAATTATTAATTTCTATAACGAAGAAAGCGTGAATTACTTCTCATTTAATATTACTAAGAAAAAAAGTGTAAACGATGATGGTACAGTAGTAGTTTGCTGCAATGAACCGGAGATTGTACTGATGAACGTGTCAATTGTTATTCTTAACATGAAGGTAAAGCTTTCTTAATCTATACTAATATTATAAAGATGGAGGGTTTGATTGTTTGTTTGGTTCAACGCGCTAATCTCAGGAACTACTGGTCCGATTTGAAAAATTCTTCCAGGGTTAGATAGCTCATTTATCGACGGAGGCTATAGCTTATATATCATCATGCTAAGACCAATAGGAGCGGAGCATCAATGAAGAATGTTTCAAAGTCGTTTTGTTTTTTTCCTTTTGAGAGCCTTAGCCTAAAGTAACTAATGCACGTGCAGACGAAGTCGCGGGCAGAAGGTAGTATCTAATAAACTAGTAATTATTTTGGGGGTGTAAGGGGTGTCGAATAACATCGAAGACTTGAGACATCCAAGCCAACCTCACCTGCACGTGGTGCATCCTGCTGAATAACGAACGAGGCAATGGCGAAAGCGGGGTGGTAGGGTTTTACAGCCTGACTGGGTCGCAACCACCATGTATATGGCGAAAAAGCTCGTCATAGTGATTCGCTTTTTCGGGTCGCGTTTCGGGATCAGCCTGAGCATATCCAGCTTTACGCAGGCCGGCATGACAGCGGCAACCGGCGATGGATACTGTCACTCGGTGGTCGCCATTGTTTTTGGATTGTACGGTGCTTACCATCAGGCACAGTGCAGTCATTTTGCCGTCCTACTATTAAAAAAAAAGTAGGAAATGTACCACTGACCTACCAGTGATAGGGTGACTAGACTTAATGTGATTTCGATCATATTGTCGACGTTAACTATAATGATAGCCACGAATATGGTACAATCTTTAACATAGTATAAAAGTCCCGTACCGCGTCTGTCTGTCAGTCTGTTCGTGATAGACTCAAAAACTACTGAAAGGATCTTCACACGGTTTTCACCAGTGGATAAAGTGATTCATGAGGAACGTTTTGGTATATAATTTGTAAAGGTTTTTTTTTATAATCAGGGCGGGACACTGTCTGCTGGGCCTGCTAGTAATACCATAAACAAGAAAATAAATCTATATACTTGTTACTTATTCAGGACCTAGACCTTCGAACTAATTGCAATGTAATTTTGTCTGAGATTTAGAAAAGGACTTATGATACTTTGATAACAAAGAAAAAAATTAGCCCAGTAAAGAGAACGGATACCTAATAACAATAAATAAGCACATCTTTGTATATGACCGCACTTACGATAGTTAGGTTAAGTAGGGTATAAGTACGTGTTAAGAAGAATTTTTATTTTTCTTAATACGTAATTGTTGTGTGGTATATTAAAACATCGAAAATAATATGTAATTATTGTTATAAATATAAAATTTATAAATCTTAATCAGCCGTAGTTATCTACGAAAAATGCAAATCTGTTAAGCTCTACACAAACGAGACAAGCTTAATGTATTTAAGAGCAGCATAGCAAGTTTATAAACCCGCATTGTTGTGTGGTACTCATAACTATTCCACACGATCATTCGCCTGTTCTATGCGCTGAATTTAATTTACATACTTCCTTGCTAATTGATTTAAGTAGAGAGCATTCTTCGCTACTTTCTTTACTTCTACTTGATAAAAGAATAAACGTACTACAGTTATTTTCAATATGTATTACAACGTTGTGGTAAGTATTTACACTTATTTTTTTAAATAAATAGGTAAGATCTTTCTTGAAATAATGCCTAAGTTTCTTCCGTTTTTATTTATCATATGAATCAACAACAGTAACATAAAAAAAGGTAAAAACAAACATGCAAAAAACTTAAAATATTGTATTTATTTATATATCATTACATAGTATAAAACAAAGACCCCTACCGCGTCTGTCTGTCTGTTCGCGATAAACTCAAAAACTACACAACGGATTTCCATCAATGAATAAAGTGATTAATGAGGAAGGTTTTAGTATATATTTTGTCAAGGATCTTTTTCATAATCAGGGTGAGACAACGTCTGCCGGGCCCGCTAGTTAATTATATAATAAAGTGCTGCTATGAATAATAATTTGAATATAAAAATATTCATGTCATTTGCTTCTAGAATGTTCGATTATTTCGTAGGTGGTAGAGCCACGCTAAAACTATTACTGGTTTCAGCATTAATGGGTCGGCTCACCCGGGGTAGTACTATCCTCTCACAAAAATCTGAAGTAATAATGCTTGCAATGTTGCGTTTCGTTAGGTTAGTGAGGGCGCCGGAGGACCATCCCTCCCCTCCGCTGCCTCCCTCTCTTCCTCCCAAACACAGGTTGGTAACGCACTTGCGACTCCCCTGGTGTTGCTAGTGTCTGTGAACGGTGGTGATCACTTAACATCAGATGATCCGCCTGTTCGTTTACCTCCTATGATATAAAAAGAAATACAGAAGCATGATATAAAAAGAAATACAGAAGCACTCGAATAAAAGCTGTGAAAATGTGAAAAAAGATAAATATGTTTTATATATGGTATATATAGAAAACGACTTGAAAACGAAAACATGTTTATTTCAGTAACACGAGAGAAAGACATCTAGAGCTGGCCTTACAAATGTAATTTGTAAGTAAACGCCAATGGTTTGTCATTTTATTTAGCTTGAAGCTGAATGGAACTCGAAAATTTAGAAATTAATGTTTTTTTCCTAGAGTCGATTTTGATAAAATACAGCTTGTGTTCTTCCAAGCTACACTCAAGTTACTTCTGACACTCGCGTAAAAATTCGTGTAATCCTTTTTTGTAACAATATAAATTGTTTTTCATTCAGAACTGAAAACATTCTATAGTATGAATTTCAATATATAATTATTGTTTATTTAGTTCTACTTTAATTATTTTGTGTATCGAAGTGAATGAATACACTCAAATTTTGTTATATGTTTTTATAAATCACATCTAATCCTGTATATGTAATTGCAAAGTATTTAATTTTTAATTCTTCTCTAATCATCTCATGTTTACAACATTTTTTGTATTATATCCAAATGTTTCGTAATACCAAACACATTATGTATTTACTGAATTAAAATACAACTATAACTAACAATTGCCATAACCTATGTAAACCATAAGGAACAATAGTGTTCAACAGTTATGCTGAATAATTAATTGTTAGATCGTGCTTTGTATTCGTAACCTATTTATATTTAACAATCTATTTTATGTTTAATGAAGGGAGTAATGTTACACTTATTGAATATAATAATTGTTTGGAGAATAAATGTTTAGTAGGTGGTAGAGCCAAGCTGTAGCTATTACTGGTTTCAGCGTGAATGGGTCGGCTCGCCCGGGGTAGTACTACCCTCTTTCATTATTGCGTTTCGTTCAGTCAATGGGGTCCGCGGAGGCCTACATCCCTTTCCCCCTCTCCTCCTCCTCCTCTCCTCCCTCCCCCCAAACACAGGCTGGCAACGCATTTGCGACTCCCCTGGTGTTGCTAGTGTCTATGGACGGCGGTGATCACTTACCATCAGGTGACCCGCCTGTTCGTTTGCCTCCTATAATATATAAAAAAAAAACTATAAAATAAATTACATACACGATATTCTTATTAAGAAAACTGGCTGAATTAAAAAAAAGAGAACAACGGAACATTGCTGACCTTTAAGAAATACCCAACAGTGTATTTGACGTCCTCTTGAAAAATGTGATTTATTGACGTGGAACAAATACGGATAATGTCAGCTTAAATGGTTAAAGGAATTTCCCGCCTAACTATATACGTCGGCAGCAGTCAGCTTCCCGCCCACTCTCGCTCCAGTTTTATATAACGTTACAGCGTAGATGTGTTTTTATTAAATACTAAAGGGTTTGTGAACCATTTCGGGTTCTAAATTGCCCTTTATAAATATTTATTAGCTAACGTTTTAGGTACTTCATACCACTTATATTGTTTTTTATATTGTTGTTACAGCTTTATATTCAGTTATAAATTTCACTAATCACTACATATTATAAAACCAACTCCTCCGCCGCGTCTGGCTGTCAATAAATAGAGTGATTCACGAAGATGGATTGGGTATATTATTTGTGAAGAATTTTTTGGAATCTGGTTGAAACATAACGATAAATGTTGGAAGTGTCGGAAAAAGTCAAGCCCCCTGGGAGCTTTCGTCCAAAACACTACTAATATCCCTTTGAGATATAATAAAACAATTAGATAATAAACGACGCAGACGAAGTCGTGGGTATCAGCTAGTATATAGTAAAGAACAGGAAGGAATAGTACAAATTATTTGAAGAATATTTTGTAATTTGACAACAAAAATCATAAATAATTTAAAGCGTTATCAAATCTACATTTCTTAGTATAATAATAGGTATCAAATGTTTATAAAAGGAAAAATCAAAGATCTTCTATCTTCTACTTCTTCTTACCCTTATCCCACATAAGTAGGGTCGGTACAACATGTTTGTCATGTTGTGGTATATGGTTTGGCTTAATTTTTACGATCGGCCGCCTGCCTGACATCAACCCTCCTTGGGATTATTTTGTTAAATATCTTCTATATATTATTTAATTTATATTTCTAGATAAAATACGCGCAATAAACTAGCTTTATGGACGGCTGGAATACCGCGGCTGAAAAATCTGTTGTTAGTGGTTTCAAAATTAGCACTTAGTATCTAATGAGTTTTCGTATAAGGTAATAATTACGTAAGCATTTAAATAACCATAAAGGGATTATAAAAGCCATCGCTGCGCCACTTTCAAGACACGAAAATATCACATGTCGCTTTTCATGTAATAAGCCGCGATGGTAGGTTTATGCGTGGATCTTTATAATAAACTCCATCGAATATGAACCTAACTGATTGGTTTCGAAATTGTTGTTTACGAAATAGAAAATAATTTCAAGAAAAATGAATTGGACTTTAAAGCTGTTCTAGTTTTGAATAATGCTCCCGGTCACCTTTGTGAGCTAGAAATTGTAATCCGGTGAAGCTGTAAAGACATTGCAAGGTCAATAGCATAGTCAGTTAGAAAAAACAACACTAAATATTTTAAACCGTCACATAACATAAATAAAAATAATAATAGATGTTTTTTTCAATATATTGATATATATTTTATTTTGATATATATCCTACTTTCTAACCTTGGAATGTACCCCATATATTTCTATACAAAGCAATATTCTGTATTCACGGATTCCTAATACGCGGCATAATTAACGATCTTATCCCCAGTGAAGAAAAACAGTTTATTGTACTTTGTTAAATAAAAAAAGTATTTACAATATCTATATTAATAATATAAAGCTGGAGGGTTTGTTTGTTTGGTTAACGCGCTAATTACTGGTCCGATTAAAAAAAATATTTCTGTATTAGTTAGCTCATTTATCGAGGAAGGATATAGGATATATCATCACGCTAAAACCGATGGGAGCGGAGCACCAAAGAAGAATTTTTCAAAATCGGGGTTTTTTCTTTTTGAGAACTTTCGCTGCGTGTTAGCCTTAGCCCAAAGTAAAGTAATTCTACGCGGACGAAGTCGCGAGAAGAGCTAGTAATTAAATAAAAGTGCAAATAGAATTATACTTGCATGATTTAACGGCACAGAAATCCTATTACGATCGGTCACGTATCTTTATTTGATTAGTTTGATCATTTTTTGTTTACAAAGTAAATAACACGAAAAATTAATTTAGCGATATGACATTTGACCACGAGGATGTTATGTAGAACGAATGTAATATGTGTAAATTAGAGACTTAGGAGTCTGTATTATAAGATTTGAAAGGTATGAAAACATATGGCTTGTTGAAAAGCAGCCCAAAGCGGGATTGAAATACACCGTGGAAATTTACTGCTGAAATTCTGACGTTACGACTAAGTATTTTAAATGTAATGTTAAATTAGATAATTTTTATTTCGCTAGTTAAAACTACATTTACAGAACTTATTTCTTTAATTAGGTCCAATAACTATTATAATACTAGCGGTCCCGGAGGATGTTATCCCGGCCTGATAATAAAAAAACCTTGAAAAATGATATACCTAAACCTTCCTCGAGAATCACTTTATCTACTGGTGAAAGCCGCATGAAAATCCGCTCAGGAATTTTTGAGTTTATCACGAACAGACAGACAGACGCGGTAGGATACTTTGTTTTTTACTATGTAATGATAATCTTCTATACATATAATAAAAATGAAGTGTCTGTATGTAATATCTAAATAACATTTTTTTACTGATTGGGTATAAAGTATACACGCTACTGATAACAAAAATGCAATTATTAAAATTTTTGCCGGTCTGTCTATCTGTTTGTTCCGGGTATCTTCGAAACGGCTGGACCGATTTTGACGGCAATGTCACTGGCGGATAGTTGAAATTACAGTGGCTTACTTAGGCTACTCTAAATTAGACTAGCTGTTAACCGTGGCTTTGTCCGCAATGCTATCTCCAAAATGGTTGGACCGATTTTCACGGGACTTTCACTGACAGATAACTGATCTTATTGGAAGTAATTTAGGTTATTCTATTTTAGACCAGCTGTTACCCGCGTCTCCGTCCACATGAAATTTAGCAATATATATATATATAATTTAAATTATATTGTCTTTTTGTCTTATTTACCGCGCTTTCGTCTACATAACTTAGTAACCATAGCAATATATAAGAATATTGTATTGAGTTCATTTACTATTAGTATACTTAGTAATATTGAGCACTATTTAAATCGTCAAATATTAAAAACTGCTTAGACATACATAAAATAGTAACAGTGCTTTCTCCAAAACGGTTAGACCGATTTCCATGGGATTTTCACTGGTAGATAGCGAACCTAATAAAAAGTAATTGAGGTTATTCTATTTTAGACTAGCTGTTACCCGCGACTTTGTCTGCATGAAATTTAGCAAGATTTCAACTCATTCTTTATTTTTAATAAGAGAAATAATTATCACCTTATTGTTTACAATTCGACATTATAATTATTAATAACATTAATGATATAGAGGTCTCCCTAAAAAGATCTTAGATTATAAACGTATTACGTAAAGTGTTCCATAATACAATTTCTTGCGGAACAGACAAGCATTTTTTTTTTTTGCGTTTATTTTTATAGTCACAAAATCTTAATTATAATAATGGTAATGTATATTAAATATATTGTAAATGTAAATCTTAATAATAATATTTTAAGTTATTGTTTCGTTAGTTTCTTATACAGTGTTAGTGAGCACTGAGGTAGTTATAGGGTGGGTTAAGGTTCCAAATATGTTACTGATGACAAACCTCAGTTGGCATACTCTTTGTATTTATATATCTAATGTACACGTTACATGTTACTGAGGGAGTTTTTGAGGGAGTGTGTGTGAGTGAGTAAGCGTGAGTATGCGTGTATTTGCGATTCCTGTGCGTGCATATTTACGTGCATATACTTTTTTAAATAATGTTGTTTTTTTATGTCATAGGTGGCAAACGAACAGGTAGGTCACTTGATGTTAAGTGATCACTACCGTCCATAGACACTAACAACACCAGAGGAGACGCAAGTGCGTTGCCACCCTTTGGGAGGAAGGGTTAGGGGAAGGAGATGGAGAGGAGAGAGGAGAGGGGAGGGGAGGTGGGTCTCCGGCGCTCTCACTGACCGAACGAAACGCAACAATGCAAGCATTGTTACTTCACGTCGGTTTTCTATGAGAGGGTGGTACTACCCCGGGCAAGCCGACCCATTTGTGCTGAAACCAATAAGCTCCGGCGTGGCTCTACCACCATCTCATTTACATAATAGCGCGATTTAATTTTATAATTTCGCCTTTAATCGTATTCCGTGAATAACGAACTATGTCTATCGTATCGTATATATCATTATAGGTTCTAGCAATGCGACACACACATAATGCAGTAAAACATATTTGTCTATCGTTCAGGAACCGTATTTTCTGCCCGAAAGATATCCTATGTCCTTTTCGATACACCAAAATTTAATAGCGCTCAGTTGAATTTTTAATGAAAGCGTAATAAGGAAACTCACATTCACACTTATACTGTCAGTGTTTGGAAAGTGAATTTTTACCGGGAATATATTTTCTCATGCTTCATTAGCCTATATATTGTAATCTTGAGCTAGAGCTTGGTTGTTTTGTAGAAATGATTACAAATAATATGAAAAACGTATTGTCACAACAAGTCCCTGAATAATTATAAGAAAAGGTTGAAACGTTGAAGTCATCATAAGACTCTTTGTAAAACGGAGTGGATACACCTCTTAACAATGTAAGTAAAAATCTTAAACAATAAGAATTGTTTACCAAAATAGCTCTATACTAACAATGTATTTAGTTTTCAGATAATATTTCCACTGTGTAGGTATATACAGATAGAAAAACGTACGAAACCCCCTGATACTATAAATAACTGAGCCCGACCCACGCTTATTACTGTAAAAGGTTTCTTATTCTACTTCAAGGCTCTGAGTTGTCTTCTCAGAAAACATTTATTTATCACATCTATAAATAACTTCATATTATTATAGTAACAAAATATCTGCTACAATAAATATAAAAGTGAAAAAAAATTGAATGAAGATTAATTAGCTATCTACTACATATATCTTACCATATATAATAAAAGTACAGTTTCTTTAAGGCTGAATCACGTCAAAACTACTGAATGTATTTGTAGTCCGGTGAAGCTGTTAAAACCTTGCTAGGTCAATGGTGTAGTCAGTTAGAAAAAAAAAATCGAATGTATTGGCATAGAACTATGACCATTCGAAACGGAATTTTTCGTAGATTTTTTAATGTCCAACGAAGCGGGCGGGAATCTGCTAGTTACATGTATATATAAATGGATGTGATATATTTGAGACCAATTAACTCGAATACCCTTTGATCAAAAATACGTTTCTTTGAACGTTTTGCTTTGAAAAGATCTATCCTAGGACAGACAGATTTTCACGTTTATACTGAGGATTCAACTTTACTCAGTATCTTTATGACAATAATTATATAACTAAATATTTGTGTTATATTGAAGTTAATTCTGTTATTTTATAATAATAAGGTCATTTTAGAACACGAAAAAACGATAAATCTAGTAATAACTTTCAGCTCAGTTTCATCATGTCAAATTAATTTTTATTTATTATTTCTTTCATTAAATTAAGTTAATTTTGATTTGATCTATATCTTTGGAACAGTACTTTTTTCTGGATAAAAGATACCCTTCGTCCTTCTCTGTCCCCTGAAGACATGTATGTTTTTTTTATCATGTACAGTTGAGTAGTTAAGACGTTATAGCCGTAACATACAAACAAAAAAAAAGTGCGTGCGTACAAAGTACACATGTCAGAAGTGAAACGTCACTTCCGTTGTATACCTGCGTGACGTTACATCTGTAAAAAATTTACCCTTATGCGCCTAAAGAAGTTTCACCTCAAAACTAATTTCGCATTTAAAATATTAGATAGGATTTAAAGTCTTGCTGCAAGTCGCCTATTTATAACTGGGAATTACCGATATAAAATAAAATGCATCACCCTATGTACCGAGGGTAAAGGAATAACCACTATAAACCTGGATATTGAACGCCGAACCGATCAGGAAGCAAATTGCTCGTTTGCCAGTAAACAGTAGTCCAACTAGCTTCTTGTCCTATTAACCTACATTTTCGCCCTTGAACCTCCCTACGTCGCGTTCCTATGAAACGCTCACTCCAGTACGTCATAAATGCTCACTGCTGCCACGATTATCTTGTAACGGTATTGTTATGCTCCTGAACAGCTTGCAACTATGTGTTAACGATCCGATTAATTTGTACCGTCTCTCGTTATGGCTATTGGCAATATTTACTGCTTTTATATTTATCAAATGATGATGGGTTATTAATGGCGCGTTCGAACACCTTGTTGATCGATTTCAATTCGAATCTTTTAATGAGCTGGAGCTCGCGGTAAAGGAAAAACATCTTTTAAAAGAAAACAAACCCTCCTTTTGTGGTTGAGTGTTTTCTAACACTCGCCTGGTTAACTATCACCTTCACGAAGTTATAAATCTATTTGCAAGCACTTCCCTATAGGTGTTTCCCTAACTTTCCGCGCTTGAGAACCAATCGTTCTCTTTTTTTTTGCATGTCCATCATAAACTATGTCGTCATTTACTATCATACATATTATGAAAAGATAAACCAGATCGAGTTTCTTGCCGGTTCTTCTCGATGACTGGGTTGTTTTCCGAACCGGTGGTAGCTTTGACGTTCATAAGTGCCTTCACAGGGCCTAAATTGAATAAAGAGTATTTTGATTTGATTATCAGGCGAGATTCTAGTGAAATGATAAAACTATAAAGTATAATAAAACAAAAACTGATAATTACATCACATTATATTATTTTTTAACCGACTTAAAAAAAGGAGGAGGTTATCAATTCGACTGTATTTTTTTTTTTATGTTTGTTACCTCATAACTTTGGACTGGGTGAACCGATTTTGATTATTCTTTTTTTATTTGAAAGCTGGTACTTCCAGTGTGGTCCCATTTCAATTTGGTACAGTTCCGACAACGGCATCCAGTGCAAAACCGTATAAGTTTTAAATTTGCATTAAGTATGTACACGACAAATAGACGAATAACTCAATATTACGCTAACCGATTTCGATGATTCATTTTTTATTGAAAAGGATGTACTTCAAGGGTAGTTTGATGAGAGTTTGGTTAGGTTCTGATTATGGGATCCGTGACAAAGTAAGAAAACTTTCAAGAAACGAGCCTACTCCTTTCTTAAGGGCCGGCAACGCATCTGTGTTTCCTCTCGTGTCGCAATTGTCCATGGGCGGCCGTGATCACTTACCATCAGGTGACCCGTATGTTCGTTTGCCACCAATATTATAAAAAAAACTCTTCAATTCTTAGGAGCCTATTGTGCTTATGTTCGTTGCTGTGTTGCAACATGACGCAAGCATTGTAATTACATTACTTAAGGTGTATAATGTGTGAAGCGATGGTAGCCGAGTTGGTGGTAGAAACTATCGCGGATTATTGATAAGGTTGCGTTCGTACCAAACGTTACTTATTGTACAACCAATTGAAACCATATCGCATACCATACCGATAGATACCATACCGCAAAAATGCGCATATTTTAATATACTTAAGGCGGAACGGAGTTCGCGGGCACTGCTAGTAAAATATATTTATGTACACTAAAAATGGAAAAATAAAGTAAATTTTCAAAAAAAAGTATTAACCGACTTCAATATCAATCAAAAACCCATAAGGCACTAAAAAGCGGAAAATAAATAGTTTATCAAATTAACCAAATGAAATAAAACATATGAATATGTGTGCTACCTAGAGATGTATTGGAAGTCGGTGCCAACCAAACCGAAAATCATATCATCTACATAAGTACAAACTTTAAGTCCAATCTCGCGTCTCTGTAATACAAAAATTTTGGTTGGTACCGACTTCCAGTACATCTCTAGGTAGCACACATATTCATAGGTTTTATTTCATTTGGTTAATTTGATAAACTATTTATTTTCCTCTTTTTAGTGCCTTATGGGTTTTTGATTGATATTGAAGTCGGTTAATACTTTTTTTTGAAAATTTACTTTTATTTCAATAAATGTATTCTTAGGTTGGTTGTACTGCGATAATGGAATACAGATAAAATATATATTAAGATACTAGCTGACCCGTGCCCACTTCGTTGGGCGGTAATAGGCATTATCAAGATACAACTTTTTTCTAGAACTCAATCAGATATCTCTCATCGTTAAGGCAGCGTTCGTAAGAAACGTTTTCCTTCGACCACTTTTTCTCCGATTCCTCAGATATTACCGTCTACAATCTCACAAACGTTACCTCTTTATAATATAATAATACAATTAATTAGTAGCTTCTGCCCACAACTTCATACGCGTGGAATAGTTATTTTGGGCTAACACGCAGCGGAAGCTCTCAAAAGGAAAAAAACCCCTGTTTTAAAACATACTTCAATGTTGATCCGCTCCTATTGATATTAGCGTGATGATATATAGCCTATGACATTCACAAATAACGTGGCTTTCTATTGGTCGTCTAAAGATTATTAACATTGTCAGTTACTGTTTTCATAGCTTACAAATAACGAGGTGAATGATAGTTAACGTGCAATAATATGCGATCACGTGTCGTAGTTACTATCTAGTTGTGCTTCATATTCAACTCTGTGTCAGCACTTGCGTTGGTACATTACATCTGAAAAAAAAATTCTTACCGCAGGCTGCTTTGATCAAAATTTATATCGTTAATCGTTTTAAAACACGAGGTATGTAAGGGGTGTCGTCACCAAGTCACGTGGTGCACACAGCTGAGTAACGAACGAGGCAATGGCGACAGCGGGATGGTAGGGTTTTAAAGTCCGACTGGGTCGCGACCACCATGCATGTAGCGAAAAAGCCCGAAATAGTGTTTCGTTCTGCGCGTCACGTTTCGGGATCAGCTCATCCATATCCAGTAGCAAACGACTTTCACCGTGGCTCGAGTACCGGTGAGATGATTAACATTGGTCACCTCTGGATACGGACGGAGGTTGTTCGCTCACGCAGGCCGGCATGACAGCGGCGACCGGCGAGGGATAACGCATCTCTCGGTAGTCACCATTGTTTTTGGATTGTACTGTGCTCACCATCAGGCACAGTGCAGTCACTTAGCTGTGCTACAATAAAAAAATAAAAAGTAATTTATATCTACAGTTTCCCGTTATTGGAAATGTAGTCTAATCAAAGAGTTCTTGTGCTAAACGAATTTTCCAATTGGCTGTGTAATGTTCATGTTCAGTCTCTAAACCAATGGCCTGAAATAATTAGATTACTGCGAAGATGTCTACGGTTGGCAGATTTATATTGGTATACACATATAATACATTAGATTCAAAATAACAAACATACATAAAATTTAACTGAATACTGCAGTGTTATTTTTGGAAACCTAATATAAAATTCAGGCGTTCTATTTGCTTCCTCTCCGTGCATTGTGCATATAATATTAAACAAAACGAGTTTCAGTTAGTTTTGGCAATATCAATCATATTTAATAACTAGCGCCTATAAGTCAATATTGCACGGGCTATAGTTATTCATGTGAAAGTTTTTAACAAAAAAAAGGACAGAATTTGCTAAAGTCGGGATTTATTTTGCGAAGATAACGTTGGTCACTTTTGTAAATTACCAGTGTGCTTTGATTTGGCTATCTATCGAAATTATTATTTAGTTTGGCTTAATGCCAAACCCTTGGCGACAGTTGAGATAAATTATCAAAAGTAAATTGAATTCGTTCAAGCAATTTCTTTCATCTTTTAAAGAATAATTTTTGTGCTCACAACTGTTGCATGAACCACCAGAATTTTATCTATATAATGGATTATTTATTTATCCTATAAATGTATGTTATTGGATTTAATCTTATAATTTATATAAATCATCATCTTATCTATGGTTCCTTCAATGATTCTTTATTGTATTCTTTGACTTTAAAACGATTTTTCTGTTTTATATTTAAGTCCTTCGTAATTGTACGATTTATCAATCAAGTAACGTGATTAACATGCGTAAAAGGTAAATGCCATGCATGCATGGACTACCTCTCCCATTGTAAATATATATTTGCGTTTTAGATCAAATTTGATAATGTTTAATACAAAAAAATGACGGTGTAAAATGGTTAATAATTAGGAAAATTTATAAAACTCATAACATATTATTATTATTTTTTATATCATAGGAGGCAAACGTACAGGTGGGTCACCTGATGTTAGGTGATCACCACCGTCCATAGACACTTGCAACACCAGGGGAGTAGCAAGTGCGTTGCCATCCTATGTTTAGTAGGAAGAGAGGGCAGGGGGGAGGGAGGGCAGGGCGAAAGGAGGGTAGGTAGGCCTCCAGCGCTCTCACTGACCCAACGAAACGCAACAATGCAAGCACTGTTACTTCACGTGGGTTTTTCTGTGGGTCGGCTGGTCCTACCCCGGGCGAGCCGACCTATTTGTCTCAATAAAGTTATCCATAAGATAAACTGTCAATGAGTTTTTGAGTACACAACGAGTTGTCAAATAACTATGAATCCCATAATTAGTTTTTTGATGTTCACTAGATGGCTCTTTTTAAGAAAGTGTGTTAAAAATTGGTTTTATTATTTTAATTCATAAGTTATAGTAGTATTATTATGATTAAAAATACTTTGGAGATTAGTATAATTTAATTTTATAATTATATACTTATAAATTTAATTATTTTAGATACAAAACTTCGCAATTCGTTAGTTGTTCGTCAATGACATGTCTTTGTTAAAATATTAAAAACTATTTAAAATGTCAAAACTTATCGAATAAGATAAACGTCTAGATTGGCCAGTTAAATTTAACAGAGGTTTATCGTATGATTGTGTGTACAGAAACCAAATTTGACAAGTTATCGAACCGATAACGCTATTGAACAGATAAATGTGACTCAGAGACCTGGCATTAAGTAAAAAAATTTTTTTATTGTAACACGGCAAAATGACTTCACTGTGCCTGATGGTAAGCACAGTACAATCCAAAAACAATGGCGACCACCGAGTGACACACTGTCCATCGCCGGTCGCCGCTGTCATGGCGGCCTGCGAAATATTGTTAGAGTTTAAAAAAATATATTTTGTAATTTACAACAACGTTTATTAAGCAAAGATATAATTAAAGTAAATGTTGTCTGGTGAGTAGGGCGGATGACGGAGAACTTCCAACCCCAGTTCTTGCAACTTGGAGACCGTCTGCTGTGCAGTATAAGGTCGCGCGTTGTCGTGTAGGAGCAGCGGAGACGAGCGATTGCCCAATGCTGGTTGGAGATGTGCCAGCTTCTCCATCATTGTGTTCAGTTCTTCACAGTACACATTTGCAGTAATGCTCACCCCGTTTGGTAAGAAGCTGTGATGAATCACACCGGCGCTAGACCACCAAACAAAGACCATCACTTTTCTAGGGGTAAGTTTTCGTTTAGGGCATTGTTTAGGTGCTGAACCAGGAGCCAACCAACTTGCTGAGCGCTTGCGGTTATCAAACAGAATCCATTTTTCATCGCAGGTAATAATGCGGTTCAAAATTCCTTCATTGTCCTTCATGGCCAGTACTGCAGAACGGCAATTTCATAGGTAAAGACCTATTATATGGTTTACATTCCACGGAATCTGATCATTATGAGCGCACCTTTAGAAATAAACATGGCGCGTAACGGAAAAATGTACAGAAATTAAGATGGCGCGTAACCGAAAAACGTTACATACGTTTTTACATGCTCTAAAATTCTTCCCTACGTCGATAAAAAAGTTTCTCTTCAATAATATCTTCTTAATATTCATATCTAATAATTAATGAATCTAATTACTAATATCTTTTTTAACGTTTTACCACAATCGCACCTGATGTTAGATGACGTTGGGGTCTAAGATGGTAACCACGCTAAACCTAGATATAGGGTGAGTGCAGCTGACCGAATACGCCTATAGATTGCTTAGTGACAGATTTTCTACTTTAAGGTGGTAGCTAGCCTGGCGGGCTTTAGAACAAGTTTTAGAACATGCTATAAATTTTACTATTGTAATTTGTTTTGTATATAATATATTTTAGCGCTTTCGACAATTTTGGCAATGTGATCATTACTCTCCAGTTGAGATTATGAATCTACTATTTAAAATAAAGAAACATTGACCGCGATGAGGATATGATAAAGAATTGTGTTCCACTTTCAACATATTTAGTGATAAGCTGAAATTACTGTAGAATCTGATTGAGTAGTAATATTTTTATTTGTCTAATAATATTCAGTTCATATATAATTTTCTCATTTTTGTTTTAAATTAAAAATGTATGATTTACATAAGTGTACCTTTTCAACTGTGTTAATACATAAATGGTTAAATGTTAATTAATAAATTAACGCAGATTTAACAAACTTATAAGCGCTGTTGATTGATAAAAAACACTAAATAATATGTACTTGAAATATGAAAAATAAAATATATATGAGTTTCTTTATCGATTCAAATATTATTCCCTTAAAAAAATGCAAATTGTACGAGACATAGACAAAGTATATCTAAGTATACTGAATCTTCTGTGTTGTTTATGGTTAAAACTTCAGTTTACTGCTCCTTACGGGCCTGTACCCAGGTGTTGCATTTGCGAATGGTTTGAGATTCGTAAAGTTAAACTTACTTGGTATAATAAAAGTCAAAGCTAAGGATAAGTTATTACCACATTATTTTAAACAAATGGACGTACTCGAGGTATTTAAAATATATTGTCATTGAAAAGAAAAACTTTTGGAATTTATTATGTCATGTAAATAAATTACTCAATTGTATATTGAATGAAAGAAAACACATTTATTAGTTAAAACACATGGATACGATTATTCATTACAGATTGTTGTATTATTGTATGTATACAAAATAGATATAAAGAAATACACACTTCCTGTGTTTTGGTATAGTTAAAAAAATGAGGGTTTGAGTGTGTGTTGTTGTGTAGCAAATGCGTATCAAGTCAGCATATGTCCTGAAGGGGGTTAGACTCCCAGTGCTGATTTTCACTCTGTATACACATTATGTATTTATCATATGTAAATGTATATATCTAAATATGTTGTGAAATTAATTGCTGTTGTTTATCCATATTTATATTTTAATGCTCAAGAAATTGTTTGTTTCTTGGAAGGCAATAGTCTAAGGAATTGTCAGTAAGAGGTCAAAAATTTTATTTCCTATATATTGACTAAAGTTATCTGTTATAGGTTATTTAACATTATCATGCTACAATATTTAGTAACACAGTAATTACTGTACATGTGCAAGGCGGCCGCCCGGTCGTATGGGACGGACCGAGTGGAGCGGTTGGATTATTGGGGACTGATAGGGGACTTGGCCGCCTCATAAGAATGGAATATTACTGAACAGGGCTGATCTATGAACCTATGTCGTGGAATTGGCACCCTTCGTAATAATTACGCTTTATTTATTTAATTAAAATTTAAAACCGACTGTATTGCAGCTGAAATAACTCGTTATTTCAAATAATAATCAATACATATAATAAGAATGTGAATATAAAGTGTCTGTAGTTTTTAGATTTTTGTAAAAAAAAATGTTGCCGGTGTCTAGGAATAAGTAATAAAATACATTTCAATCATTTTTAGAAATGTCTGTTTGTTTCTTTGAACAAGCATCACTGCTAAAGTGTTTGTGCTAAACCGTGTTCATGATAAAACTTGTTAAAGAAAATCATAAAGCATATCTTCGAGTTGCATTTAGTCTTTGTTTCATTAAAATGGTTTCGGTCTATCAAAAGTTACTGTAATTTTAATGACGATGCGATTTAAGTACGAGAGATATATAATAATTACTTAATACATATAGATGACTTTATTGGTCACTGTCACTGTTTTGTACATCAGGTTCCACGTGGGCGAAGTTGCGAGCACAGATAGTTATAAATAAAGTCGCCCGTATCTTAGACACAGCAGGGAACAGTTTCTATCAACCAGTAAATGAAATAGCATGTTTTATTAGAGTAATTACATTAGTGAGAATGTAATCGCAACAGAGTGGAGTGTGACCCCCGGCATGAGGTCGGGGGAGGCGGGCGAGGGCTCTGAGCTGGCGGAGTTCGGTGCGCGCTGGCCGCCGCCGTACTCCCACGGTTATGGTTGGACCCGCTCCGCTACGCCCCAACACCCGCCCGCGCATCATCTCGCCAGGCATTCGCGCTCACAGCAGGTATATTTCATGGATATTTTTCACCCACGTGTTTACTTACAATCTATATAATCCTATTTATATACTTGTTACTTATAATAGAAAGATGTAGGTGTTTGTTCAGATTCTATTTTGTGTAATGGATTTAAAAAATAGTATTTCACTGTCGCAGAGTTTCATAGGGCGCTGAATGTTTTGTGTTTGAATCCCACACAAAGCTTCTGTGATCATGAAAGAGTATTAACGAAAGCGTCAAATATATATTGTACTTGTTAGCAAAATACCTTATTTAAATTAGATATCAATAGAAAAGTGAAATTATATTTACAGTTAAATTATTCATATTACTTTATTAAAAAGTACTACTAGTAGGAAATTTGGCAGTAGTATTTTTATATGTATAATAATAAGACTATGAGTCGTGTCAATGAACTTGTAAAGGCATAAAGTCGCCTTAAAACATTCTTCCATTCAATCGATGTTTACCTCCTGTTGAGTGAAGGCTTCGCTCTCACTACTACGATATTACGCGTTTCTCGTCCCGTTAATAGTCATTCTCGTTATATCACCGGACTATTACATCACAGCGGGTATTCTCTTTTTGCCTCCACTCCGAAATCACTTTCTTTTTAACATCTTTTTTAATTTTATAATACGTTCAAATATGTCGTAGTGGCTACAGGATAATCGACAGAGTTACGAGGCGGAGGACGCACGGGGCAGGGCGCGTGGCGGGGTCTACTACTCCCCGCCAGGCACCTCGTATACCATCGTAGAGCGACCAGCTTCATCGCACGGCCATCACGCGTCCTACTCGCAACACCACTACTCGGGCAAACTTTCCCGAGTACCTTACCTAGGGTCGACAAATATTACGAATAGTGCAGGTATTCGCTATGTCATTACATTATATGTCATATGTTCATAACCAATGAATTAAAGTTGTTTAAAAATATAAACACTGATAATAATAAAAAATCTCAATATAATTCGGAGTACGGATAACTCAATGGTAAATCTACTTTATGCCGTGTAATAGGACTTACACATGAATGCTATAATGAACCTGAGCTTTTATTGCAAGGAGACATTGTGATGCAATTGTAAAAGCGTAGTGGTTTCTACTGTTGAACCGAGAAATTGTAGGTGTTTATATCGTTTTGTAATATTTCAGCAATTTTATATAACGCACAGAGCGTTGATGCACGGACACAAGTGTTGTGACGCTCGATATTGTCAGATGTGTTAATAAATGTGTCGTATGGAATACCATCTATCATTTACGAACCCTCACATAGCTAGGTACCAAATAATAGATACTGGAGAATGACTATTCTAATTCTATTATACTGCCTAAAAAAATCAAAATATACCGTATATTTATTTTAGTACAAACAACGCACAGTTTGGAAGCAAATCAAATGTGAGATAAGCCAATCCAATTATATTATCTACATTCTATAACATTTTCTGTTATCTGCTTGGTTATTTACTGTCTTTCAGTTGAAAATCTGTCTGTATTTATCGATATACCCGATAGCAATCGTTTAGATCCACTTTAAGCCTAAGGACTTATTAATTTGAACGACATTGTCACTTAACCTCCGAGGAGATTGTCGTACACTCCATTTATTCATAAGTAATTCTCTTATAGCAGGGGCAACTAGTTTACGGAATAGCACAAATCATTTAAGTGCAACAAATGGCAAGAAACGTCCCATATCACCGGAGCAGGTGCTAAGACTTTTTGGACAAGGAGGAGCCGCGGCACTGGGTAAGGCGTTACCGCCGTCTCATCCTCCTGCGCCACTTCCAGCACCATTGCCTGCTAGAAGGCATTCTCCGGCAAGCAGCCCGAGTAGCACAACACATCATGTAAGATTTGTTCAACATTACCTAGCAGTGAAATCTGTATTCTGTAATAAAATAAATTGATCATCATTGATCAGTTAGAAACAAGAGGTGATTTCGTTTTAGACTGTAAATATCCAATAATATTTCATTTATCCATTACCTTAAGCTATAGCAATTAAAAATATGACAAATATTGAAAACAATAACTATTATATTCCGTTATATTAGTAAGAATACTTACGCCGATGTAAAATGTCAAAAATAGTTGAATGTGCGGCGAGTATAACGTAAATTATTTGAGGGCGAGGTCACATAAGTCGATACCACTACTATATTCATGACCCCAACGTCGGCTTCTTTAGGAACTGATAGAATGAACACGACCGCACATTTATTCATCACCTCAGCTTAGAATATTTTCAACTCGGTTTATTCGGTTCGGTAGCAAATGTTAAAGAAATATTTTCAAAGTAAATTAATTCCATAATTACTATATAATTTTGTTTGACTGGGTGTGTTCATACCAAGCCCATCATGTCACGGTTAGTAATAACAGCGAGTGTCACCCTAAACGGTAGTCGAAGGCATGACTCGGCAGAGTTCAGTTCGTGTTCTAATAAAATCCTGTTAAATAATTTCATAGCTTTATATGAAACATAAAACTGTTCTGTGAAACTTTTAACGATCGCTTTATAGTTCGTTAGCGTGACATTTTTGTTTGACCTAATTGCACATGTTTTCCTTAATATTCCATTATATTATGCAATGTAAAAAATACGAATAATTCAATTATACATTTGTATTGATCGAAATTGTTTACCGTCAACCTTTCGTATTGCCATGAAATAGGTGATTTGTGAAACGTATTGACATTTCTATATTTTTCTACTTTAGAGTTTTTTCTTACTAATAGTTTTCACTATATTTGGACTGGTTTTTCAGAACAACGCTTATAAAACGTATCAGTATTTATGCATAAAAATATTTTTGAATGACAATTTAAAATGAAAGTTTAAAAAGCGAAAAATTACAGTAGTGCGTAATGTGCTTAAGTGCTGTTAAAATAATTAACATTTTGTGCTCAAATTGTCTTTCAAATTGGATTCAATCGAGAGTCATGAGGTAACATTGTTTAATTTACGTTATTATAGATTATTTATATCCGAGCTCTTTTAGTATCTATATACTGAATTTTATTCTTTCAATGGAATAAAACGTGAGAGGGGATGTGTTGATTATTTAAATTATACTATTTTTAAATAAACGATGGAAAAGCTAATTTAATAACGAGCCATTGATAGACTTTTCGCATTACTTTATTAATCTTTCCACAGTCTATACAATATTATGCATGACTAATTTGAAGTAAAAGGAGTATATATTCATTGGCTATTCTTTGAAATTAACCGTGGTGGTTGCCGATAGTAAATGTTGATAATGCCCGGAGTTTAAACAATTTTTGAAACTGTAAGTTGATCTTTAAACCCTGCCTTTTCTCAGTTTTAGTTAAAATTACTTAATGCTGATCTAATACTGGTTGTAACGGTGGTCCGCTTTGAAAGGGGAACCTAAAATATTGACTCAAAAGGAATAAAAAGCTATTTATATTGCTGATGAGAGCTGGATTATAAACATGTTGGAAATTAAATGGGTCAGACGATGAAAGGCGGAATGTAATTTATATAAAGTCTGAAAGTTTCTACAAAATTAACAGAATTAAGACACTTTCACTTTAAAAAAAAAATTCCTAACTTTGTTTATTAACTTTCATTATTTTTCTAGGAGACAAGCTAAGATCTATTTCCTTAAAAATTGAAATTTGAATCAGCACTATGAATTAATGGATAATAATTTACCGGAAAATTGGATATAGATAATCACCTCAGAATTGGAGCTGTTAGAATAAACCATTGTAAGTGGGTTATTCACGACTGACTACTTCGAAAAAACACTTGTTGATCTTCCATTTACGTTCATTTCTAGAGTAGTTTATAGTAATATAACGAGAAGCTCTAAGTATTATGTAAATTAAAATTCCTTGTGAAAAAGTCAACATCAAAAATAAGCAGCTTTTACAAACTATTCGTTAATACAGCATTACAGACACTATTATTCCAAAAGCGAATAAGAAAGTGATGCTATAAATTGTTTGAGTTTTGTGATAGTTCAACGTATTTTTATGAAATATTTTGTACCGTTATTTACATAGCCCAACACCGGGGTCTTGCAAAGGCTAATTATCGCGAAATGAAGCGTGATCGATCAAAAATCTTCGGTCCATATGAAGACACGAATTCATAATCCTTAGGAATAATTTTCCATTGACCTTTGTTGTTAGGAGATTATCATCGTAATAAATATGTATATGTACCAATACCTGTTTAGACCTCCTAAAAGTATATTTACATTGTTACTTAGATTAAAAAAATAAAGTAAAAAAAACTTCCATGAGTGAGAAAATAAAGTAAAATTTATTTTAAGCGTATATTGTTACTAATGTCAGCCCGTGACTTCGTCCGCGTGCAATAGTTACTTTGAGCCAACTAACACGCAGCGGAAGCTCTCAAAAAGAAAAAAAAACAATTTTGAAACATTCTTCATAGGTGCCTCGCTCCTACTGGTCTTAGCGTGGTCATATATAGCCTGCCTTGATAAATGAGCTATCGAACACTGTAATAATTTTTCAAATCAGACCAGTAGTTCCTGAGATTAGCGCGTTCAACCAAATAAACAAACAGATCCTCGAGCTTTATAATATTAGTATAGATATAGTTTTGTATAACATGAATAAAAAATCACTACAAGTGTAATTTGGATATACTAGACAATTTTAGTTGGTGGGTATCGTGATGGTTTCGTAGTAATCGTAACAATCGAGAAGCCAGCCTAAAGGCGCGGGGCGGCGCACGTCGGCATTAGTAGACACAAGGGCGCGCCGTCGGCTCGATTCTCTAGCTTCTTTGATATGCTAAACGTTCGTATTTCGCCTCGAGAAACGTTATTTACGTAAAGGCGCTCGCATTTCATTGCTAACAAACGCCGAGTCGAGAGCAATTTCGAAGAAAACAACGTCATTGGCGCGCGCAAATAGTTCCTTGTAAATTTGTTTCCCCAATTTTTTGTTCTCTTATTGTATTAACCCCTGGGAAACTGTAGATGTATTGTAAATATATTTTATTTTGTAATTTGATGTGTAGTAACTAATACAAAATATGTGTTTGATCATTGACCTTTACCGAGCCAAAATTCAAATGTAGTTTATATTATTTTAGTTAAAAGTCAATTGCTGTTATACTCCATGGGGGTTACAAGCTGTCTTGACCAGTCATCCTATAAACCCGTTTCTGATAAGTTACTACTCCATACGTACAGATTAAATAAGCAACCTCGTTTATCTGTGTGTTGGATGATGAAATAGCCGCGCTCCCGGCTTCGCTTGCATGAAACATATTATAATTATTAAAGGGTTTCTATCTTCATAAAACAATATTACACGGTTAATTTTATTTCTAAATATTTAAATATTAGGGTAGAAATTACGTTTTCCTTCCCCCTCGAATTAATTGACCGCTGTTACATCTCATTGCTACTGAAAACGTTTGTAAAACAACAAAAAGTAATTAAAAACCCGTCATTGGTCGACGGTTGAACCAGACGTTTGGCTGAAAATGACGTCGATTGACACGATTGTAACTGTAACCAATTCCAAGCGAAAGGGCAAAGTAACGTACCCTAATATTTAATTATGGATTTCCACCAAAGCAATGCCTTCATCAATCAAATACTCCAAATATTTATTACAGTGCCTTCTTGTGTACAATATTTATTACCTAAACAGTGGAACCAAATTGTGTGCCGTAAGGGACTAAAATATTGAATTATGTTAACGCTATATAATACGAATAAGATTAACGTCGTGTTTAAGGCTTTTAGTTTGCTTTGTCACGTAAATATTAGATTTATGGTACTGCCGATTTTTACATTATTTTTATCTTGAATAATTCCAACAAAATGTAAAAAAGTTTAATTTATTTAATCGTATAGCTAAAAAGGGTATCCATATTTTATTATCCTCGATTCGTTGATATTTCTATTTATCGCTACGAGGCTTAATTCATATGGAAAAGAGCAGTGGCCAAACATTTTTTAATCTTTAGCACCACTCGCGGAGCAAGTGCACGGGAATGAATTGTTACTTCCTGCGGTTGCGAGTAAAATCAGGCCTCAAAAAAATCTTATTAAAACATGTTGCGTCGACTTATTTATTTGTAACAAAATATACATTAATATATATAGATATTAAAATTTAAAATCTGGTTAAAGATTACACCTAATATTTAAGAAAAATTTATATGTATATATAATTGATTCAGAGCTTTCCGGGCGATATGCACACTAACGGACAAACAGGCGCAATTTTTTTAACAGTTTTACAAATAAATAGTACACAAAATAAACTAAATTATAAATACCAATGACAATCAAACAGGCGATATACCGTGGCGGCGAGCGAGACCGGCCTTATTCGTCGGGGGGCGCGCCACCGCCTCAGGCGGAACCCGCGACTCGCACCGTGACCATGAGTCGGGACCCCGCCGACTCGCATGGCTTCGGTATATGCGTCAAAGGCGGGAAGGAGGCTGGTGAGACTACAAACCCGTATTTTTTTACTTGTAGTTTTCACACATCACAAGATACTAAAAACAATGATATTATTATAACTATATAGATACGTCATCAGCGCTTCGAGAGCGCCTTGTTAATACTTGGCTAGTTAGTTTATTTTTTATGACTGCCCCGCCAATCCGCACATAAAAACATATAACTATTTCTTTTTCACCACTGATATTGAGAATATGCCAACTTACTTCCATATTTCATCTAAGGCAGGGTGGCGTTACAATGTTACTTTATGTATGAGTGCGTTTTCGTGCCATTTGTTTTGTCAAAATATCGTGTATATAGGTTACGTATCTTTAGTTATAATATAATTGACTAAAAGAGCATGCTTACTAAGAATAGAAACGAAGTACAGTTTTGACAAATTGATGGAGTTCTCTCGTTGTGCGCTCATCATCTAAAAACTGCTGTAAATGTTGATCTCTTTTTTCGTTTAACTTCTCAGACGCTTGGTTCTTATGTAAAAAAGGTTACCACGATAACTTATTTTGTTCTAATACATTTTATAAAGCTTCATGGAATATAAAACTATTTTAATTAAAAAAAAAAAAACATTTTTATAAGCATAACGCGTGCTTCGATGTGAATTTTTTAGCCGTGAAAAAGTGTGGCTGGTGTGTGGTGTTTTTTGCTTCCTCTGTATATAAAATATATTGTTAAGATAATAAACAATGCAGACAATGTCGCGGGTATTTGCTTGTGTTTTTGATGGATATAAAAATGAATAAGGTATATAAAGTACATAAGACTTGGAAAAATAAAATGATATAGTGTAATAAAATAATACATTTTGTAGAATACAGCACACAAATTTTGTTTTTTTTTCACCAGTAAGTTTAAAAATATATTTTCAAAGTAGGAACGATATAAATTAAAACTTTCTATAACCATGTCACTTTTTATAATTGATAGGTTTAATAATATATCAAGTATTTTACCTGTTATTAAGTGACAATGAAAGGTAAAACAATAACTTAATATGCTAAACGTAGACGAGGGCTGTCTCTCAGGTAGAGCTGACGGAAAATACCTATTAGTTCTTGGTGACATATTTTCAATTTCATGGTATTAATTAAGTTGCGGTTATTAGAAAAAACCCTAACAGTACGCTATGGTTTCGATACGTTGTTTTCCTTCACCGAAACTACCAGGTCATTGCAAGATTCGAACCTACCTTACCCTATATATCCCAATAAGCTTCGATCACACCATCATCGCTTCATAATTTATAACCTACGTATATAGTAATAATTTATATATAGCTACATAGACATAAAATTGTGCCGTTACACCGCGGCGTTGATTACAGTCGACATTTCACAATTTGGTTTAATGACTCCCTTACACATGCAAATTACCGAGTAGTAACTATATAATTACAATAGAGTCACCGTTCATGAACCTTGTGTTTACGTTGTATTGCTTCTCAATCTCCACATAACAACAAAACAGGTAAATAATATGTATTTACCACCGATATTGAGAATATGCCATCTTACTACCACATTTTATCTAAGACAGTGTGGCGTTACAATATTACTTTACGTATGTGTGCGTTATCGTAACGTATCTACAGCTTTTTAGTTATAATATCATTGCATCTACCTTCCTTTGTTTCTCAACGGATTTTCTTTATTTATTCTTTAAAATGTAATTTTTTTATAGAAGGATGTTGAAATTCTGATCCGCAACCTGTTTGTGTGACGAAAATGGTGGGGGTAAACACTGTGTCTGGTAGATTGGGAGCAATGTCTCGCTTACCTTCGGGTATTGGAAAACAGTGCGACATGCGCTCTTCTCGCTTTCTTTTATTTCTTTCTCGTTGTCCGTGATTGCGTGTACTGCGTTCAGATCGTATGCGATGCGTACACAATCTGTGCTATTCGAAAGTGATTGATGAATATTTAATTTTTTTTTTACTTCTATCGCGTGTCTTTACGGCACACCCCACCCTGCTTTTTATTTAGTAGATATTGACAAACTTTAGTTCATATTTCCTTTTCTTTAAAACTAATGAATTATGGTTGAATTTCGACGAGTAGATAGTATACTATAATGACGTGCCTAATGTAATTTGAATTTACGAGTTTACACTCGTAGGTGTATTGATTTCTACGCTTTCGATTTACACTGTATCAGCATTACGATAAGTGGATCTGATGATAAGAACAATTTAAGAATAATGTCGAAGTTACCATAACCATCGACAGTCGATCATGCTTGACTAAGTAAAATTGCATAAGTGTTGCATTCTTAAACACATATTACTTAAAAGCGTACGCTAATTCCTAATTGAATTAAGATACCTGTATTTACTACAGGATATAGATTTAAGACATGAGCGTGATCTTGTATAAACTAATTCACATTAGTAAAATATAACGACTCTTCATCAGTGAAAGGTTATCGATTGTTCTTGGTAGACAAGGCACATAAATAGAAGCGATATTGGTAAAGTGGAATAAACAACTGCCTACACTTATGCGAGAACGATTGTCAATTGTTTTTACAATAAAATTTACTAGGTAATTTATCATTCATAATCTTAATGTAAGTCTGATTCTTATGGTAGTTTTATATCAGTATTATTCGGTGTACGTCATTTATACCAACATAACGTGACTGATATGAAATATGTGTAACTATTAGGGTATAAATGCATAGATTGAATCATAGAGCCGTTACGAGGATTGACTGTAGTAGCTTCAGCGACATACTTATTTCGATCGCAGTAGTACTCGCGTTGCAGTGTTAATTTTTGGAGAGTATGGTTTCCAATATATACTGAAGCATGAAGCGTTTCAACGTAGACATCAGGAGTAGTGAGCCCATTTTGCCTGGCATCAGGACTGCGGTTCTTTTGAATTCGGCCACTCTATATCAATTGCACTGCAAGCCTACTTTCTATTTCATAACAAAAATATGGTACTAGAGGTTAAAAAAAGGCCTTTTTGTGAATGGAGACAGATTACGAAAAATTCCCGTCCAATTAATTGTTTTCCGGTCTTATAAGGTCATCCGGTCGAGCCCGTCGAATATCTTGCAGTAAAAATAAAATGACAATAGCGAGTCTTCGGAGGTTTCTATTAACGAAATTCTGTGGATAATTATATTTACTATACAATACAATATAATCATTGGATTGTAATGTCCGTTACTATTATTTTCAGGTAAAAAGCGTGTTGTTAGGTACTTATTATTAAGTAGGCTGTTGTTATGAATGAATGTTAGCTGTTTTCCAATAACCATTTTTCGTGTTCATTGTATAGTGTTGTAAAAATGTGTGTGTACTTATGTACTCACGTAAAAAGTTATACTTCTTTAGCTTAGAAAAAGACATTAAATGCAAATGATAACGTTTTAATGAAAAAATATAAAAACTTTAAAAGTATTTAAAATCGATGTATCTGTACAACAATCAAGTAGCATACCAAAAAGTAGTAGAATAAACTATTCATTAAATAATACAATATAATAAATTATAATGTAGGTAAATAAATAAAAAGAATACATACCGACAGTTAATCTCAATTCTATAAACCCACTTTAAAAAGTTTATGACATAAAAAACCACTTTTATCACGAATATTCACAATAAACTATCGTTCAACACATGTATATTTATCTATTCAAATTTTTTAATCTCCACTAATATAAACGAGTTGTAGATTCATATATATTTGAATAACTACATTAAATATGGTTATCGATGTGACAATCTTGACAATCTATTACCAATCAACTTCATCGTGTCGCGTTTATGTGTCCATGAGTGCCCGCATTGTAGAAATACACTCTCCGTTAATTTTTCCCAAACGTGCCAAATAAAATATAACCGTAAAAATTGTGGCAATTTTGTAACACAGGTGTGGGTGTTTATATATCGCGAGTGGAGGAAGGGTCGGTGGCAGAACGTGCGGGTCTACGTCCCGGAGATTCTATATTACAAGTCAACGGTACTCCATTTTCCGGGATCTCGCATGAGGACGCACTCAAGGTAAGTATCTCAGTAAATAGTGTGGATTAAGCGATTAGTAGTATCTACAGGCAAAGGTCAAGCATAAGTGGATTGCAAGGATATACTTCTTTGACGGTCAATTAGCAATGACTCTTTATTGAGTTTTTCTGAGAGCTATTTATGTGATGTATTTTTTTTTCATTCATTTTTTCAGTCAATTACTTTTGCTTCAGGTAGATGATACTTTTTAAATTTATAACAAATCATGTTATTATTATTTATAAAAATACTAGCGACTGCCCATGGTTCCGCCCGTATTTGTGAGCCCGCATTTTATATGATCAAAACATAATTTATGATTTCTAAAAGTATTATTACTACTAATAATTTTAATAGTTTCGATATTACACATATCTATACTAATATTATAAAGCTAGAGGGTTTGTTTGTTTGATTGAACGCGCTAACTAATGCAGGAACTACTGGTCCGATTTGAAAAATTATTTCAATGTTAGATAGCTCATTTATCGAAGAAGGCTATATATCATCACGCTAAGACGGAGTAACGGAGCACCAATGAAGAATATTTCAAAATCGGGTATTTTTTCCTTTTGAGAGCTTTCGCTGCGTGTTATCGTTAGCCTAAAGTAAATATACCACGCGGACGAAGTCGCGGGAACAGCTAGTTATATATAAAAATCACAAACGATTGCGATTGAAGATTATTTTTAAACTATAAATTCAAGTTTTTTAAGTATTATTATCCATTTTTATAGCATTTCAATTTTGGAATTACGTATTGGAACTTCTTATGTATAAAACGTTTGACTTTCATACAGTAATTATATTCGAATCTTTATTTTATTATATTAAAGTATGTTTATTATTATGTATTTGTATTATTTATTATATATATTATATTATTATATAGTATTATGTATTATTATTATTATGTAATAGTATCAGTTTTGGAATAACGCACAATTCTTCTGTATAAAATTTAAATGAGTCGGTTGAAAATTTAAAAAAAAAATTATTTTTTTTACGAAATGAAATTAAACATTTTTATACCCTATCAATTTGTCAGTGCGTTTAAAAATCATTATATTTTAATAAAACATCATGACTGGAAGATAATCACCACATAAAAATCTTGTTCGGAGTTGCTGAAAGCTAATTTTTAACCAATTTTTTTTACTAGGGAAACATCGTATTTCGTTCCAAAATTGATAAACTATTAACATTATCAGTGTTATTTTCAAAAATCATATGATATTATAATACTTACAAAGTAAATATTACATAAAAAATGGATGTGGGGCCATGGGTATTTGCTAGTATATTATATCAATGTGTGTTCACAATATAGTTATAATACGAAAGTGTATTTTAGAATTGCAAAAAGATATATACTACAGTTAAGATGAAGATCTTGTTTATAAGCAACATATTTATGGTATTTGGAATACCAATACATAATCAACTGAAATAGATGTATTATTATGTATTATCATGCGATAATTAATACGTCCCTTTTTAGTTTAAGTCCAAACAGATCATAGTTCATACTATTATAACTACTAATGAAGTAACTGTATAAGTCAGGAATAAACTCAATAGCATTATGCCATATTTAGAGCAAATGCTCACTAAACCACTATTCTAAATACTCTTTCTTATACCTCCTTGTGTAAGCAGTCTATCTGGGTGCCGGTGGAAGTCGTTTAGCTGATTATCAGGGAGAATTGCCAACCGCAACAGGTCTTACTCTGACGTGATCTTTATATACACTATTTACTAGCTCATTTAGGTCGTAATCCTTGGGGCAATTTATGGTAATACTAATTTAATGGTAATTTAGAAGACGTCATGAAGCGGCAATTTAAGTAGATATGTTGTGATTAGATTCAGATAACAATAGTGCAAAGCAGTTTAATATTGATAGATATTAATAGCTAAGTCATATATGTTGTTTGTTGTTGTAATTGGTGTCTAATGTTCAATGGTGTGTGATTGTTTTCTGAAATTATTGTAAATAATTGTACCATGAAGTAAACAGCCCGTGTACAAAATTCCATACAAATTTAAGAGTGTCCGTTTCTTTAATTATTTTTAATTTTACGAATAGATGATAACTTAGCAGTCAACGTGTTTCAAATCAAAAATACTTTATTCAGTTTAGGCCCAATAAGGCATTTATGAGCGTCAAAACTACCACCGGTTCGGAAAATATCCCAGTCATCGAAAAGAACCGCAAGAAACTCAATCGGGTACATTTTTTTATAGGCCTTCCTTAGACAGCGGTGATCACATACCATCGGGTGTCCGGCATGTACGTTTGCCACCAATGGTATTAAAAAAAATAGATTAGTCACTTCAAAAAAAAATCAACCGATCATCATAAAAATTTTGTATTCATATTCTAAGGGTACGGAAAAGAAGAAAGAATACTTTTTATTTAAAAAAAATTTACTACTCCTAAAGTACTGTCACATGTACATTAACGCAAGCGAATAGCCGGGAGCAAAACTTAGTTGTCTATAATACCCATAAAACATTTAATACTCAATCTTTGTACACGAGAGAACCCTATGTATTTACAAAATTGATAACTTATAAAAATTAGATATCCCAAAATATACACATATTTAAATAACGTAGAGTATGTAGTCGAAAATTATTACTGCCTGAAAAATGCGCTCGGCATCACGGACTGGTTTTAGTCTATCATATATATATATGTACGTATACGTAATAATTGTGTACTATGAAATACCAAAGTTCATAATATGTAATGTATACTTAACCTATAAATCTAATATCGGGGTCTGTAGTTGACATCTTCTTTTTATTATTACTATTACGTATTTATTTAAACTCTCCTTAATACTTTATTTGTTGATAAGTAAGATACAGTCCTAGAACCGAAATAACCCGCGAAATGTGACTGTCTTTCGACCAAAGACTAATAATACTCCAAGCGAACCTTTCGACGCTCCGTGTAATCATAGCAGGTCAGCTTATAAACCTATTTCCAAACACTCTGTGCACTTGTATACAGTAACTGATTAAGAAACTGATGTGTCTCGTTCAAGTACTAAAATATTTCAATGTATGTAGACAGCAGTCACAATTCAATCACGCGCAAAATTCCGACAACTATGATTATCGCCAATTTATTATTATTAGGTAGTGTGTGCCCCGTAATGTTGCAGCAGGCTTGCTGAGATGTTATTTCATACTCTCATGCTATAATAGGAATAATGTATATTAATAATTTGTTCACCTTTTTTGTTATATTTGTTCTGCACTGAAATACACACATTTCACTGAGAATAAAATAGTAAACGAACCGAGTTTTATAAAGAAAACCTTTTTAGAAAATCTCTCTTTGTGCTCTGTTGTTGTTAGATACAAAGCTATTGGAGCTAACCGTATGATCAAAGATCTCGAACTCGTTATTGTGTAATGGAAGAAAATAGTTAACTTTTACGAGAAATAGTTCTCTGGTATACATGTGGTTCTACTAATAATAGTAAAGGAAAAATATGGCTCAAAATCAACAAGATGGAAAATTTACTTTGCCAAGAAACCAATTACTGAAATTGTAAGTTTATAGACTAGATAACTATAATGAAATATTATTATTAATTGGCTTTGACTATAAATCATACAATAATATACTTAAAAAAGAAATAGAATGGTAAATTATTGTCATACACATATTCGGAATGCCATTTGGGGAACGCGTCCCGACGTACGATCTTTAAATAACTATGTTCATGGAGTCATATAAAACTCAAGTTATTTAACAATTTTCGTAATTTATATCCAATATTATTTATTTAAAGAACATTCTTCGGTATTATTTGTAATGTGGTAACTTTAAATTTTTCACTTTATACACCGTGACTTTTTAAAGAGTGTGTGTCAATCGTGTGGTACTTTACGGTCAGATTTAATATATAAAATAATAATATCAAAACAAATACTAATAAACAACAAAGAGGACCTAAGTTAAAATTTGTTCTGAGACTATCAAAAGTATTGGGTACAAATTTAAATAAATGAAGGTTGAATGACCACTAACAAAACCTCCGAGTGGCGTTCCGGAGTTTATAACCTTTGATAATAAAACCATTTTGTTTGTTCAAACTTCTAAAAATTATCCTTTGTTAGTTGCTTGGCTTCACTTTCACTTCACCTTTACTACACCAGATGGTCATTGACACTGTGCTTTAAAATAGACGGGTAGAGGATTGATTATAATTTTTGTATTTCCTAGATAATTAGGTCAAATAGCAAGCATCTATTTTTTATTGATTTAGGACGAGTATCAAGTACTGAGTTTTCTGTAAAAATATTGCTAACGAATAACCAGTCACCCACTTTACCTATTCTAGCTAAACCTGCGGCTATACTATAACTTGTTGTTTATACTTTTTGTTTCAACAAATAGTATTGGATTTTGAATATTAGGTAAATATTTTCTATTCACATATCTCACATACCAATTTACACGACGAATACTGTTATTCGTGGTAGTAACTTAGTGGCGCCACCAAGTGGCCAGTTACAGTAAAATAAATAACATTGCCATATCCATGGCGAAACACCTAAGTGTGCCAACTTTTATGAAATTCGGTCTAACGATGAAGGACTTTATCGATCGCATATAGATATTGTTCGGGCATAAATTGGTTGGGGGTAGCCAAAATTATTATTTTTTTGACATATTGCTTGTCAAAACATTCAACAGACGATACCAAAACTGGAACTCAACGGTGCGGTATTATTAATGAAACTCCTCAACCATGTTGTTTCCACCATGAAACATCAAATTGAGTTTGAGGATGTAGTAGCTTGGTGTGATAGCACCATAGTTTTGTCATGGCTGCATTCGCCACCACATAGGTTTCAGGTTTTTGAAGGAAATCGGGTGTCTCAGATAAATTCATCTGAAGTTCGGATCTCTTGGAGACACGTACCAGGAGAATTAAATTGTGCGGATGTAGCTTCACGGGGAAGTAAAGCGGAAGATTTATTAAATCATTCGTTATGGTGGGGACCGGATTGGTTGTGCCAAGCTTCGGAAAGCTGGCCTCGGGATTATTTGGACTATCCTATGCAGTCATTACCCGGTCTTAAACCGGTGGTTAATATTTTTGTAAATTCGGATTTAAATTTGTTTAAATTTATTTATTGATGCGGATCATTTATTAAGAGTAGGTGGCCGGATTAAAGAATCTACCTTGCCCTATAATGCAAAGTATCCTCTTTTGCTACCTGGTAAACATCGGTTCATGGAATTGTTGGTTACCCATTACCATGAAATTAATTGTCATGTTGGGTCAAATACTTTAGCGGCGATTTTGTCACGAAGTTTTTAGATCACTTCAGTTCGGCGGATAACACGGCAGGTGACATTTCGGTGTATAAAATGTTATCGATCAAAGGCTCGTTCTACACAACCCTTTATGGGAGATTTACCGGCGGATAGGGTAACAGGAGTTAGATCCTTTATTGGTGTAGGAACGGATTTTGCAGGTCCATTTTATATTAAAAGTAGTTTACTTCGGAATGCAAAAATCCAAAAATGCTACTTGTGTGTTTTTGTTTGCTTGTCCTCTAAAGCGGTACACTTAGAGGTCGTAAGTGATTTGTCGGTGGAAGCCTTTATAGCTGCTTTTACCAGGTTTACTTCTCGTAGGGGATTACCCTCTTTAATGAGATCGGATTGCGGTACAAATTTCTCGGGTTCGGATAAATATCTAAAAGAATTATACGTCTTTTTAAAAAACAATAGCTCAGGTATAGAAAACCAACTAGCTAACCGGCACATAACGTGGTTATTTAACCCTCCGGCGAGTCCTAATTTCGGTGGACTCTTTGAGGCGGCAGTTAAGTCGGCAAAGACTCACTGCAGGCGAGTTTTGGGTGAAACACGACTCACCTTCGAAGAGCTGACCACCTTTTTCACCAAGGTGGAAGCTGTGTTGAACTCGCGTCCTCTGTGCCCCTTGAGTACGGATCCGGCGGATTACGACGTATTAACTCCGGGTCATTTCTTGATCGGACAACCTTTGGTGGCGTTACCGGAGTATCCATACATTGACGTAAACATCGGTCGGTTAAGTCGGTATCAACAAGTACAAAAGTTGTCACAGCATTTTTGGAATAGATGGCGTAATGAATATTAACATACATTACAACAACGGTATAAATGGACCACACAGACACCTCCCCCAAAATTAGACGACCTTGTTTTAATTAAAGATGAAAACCTTCCCCCACTTCAATGGCATCTCGGTCGGTTAATTAAACTTCATCCTGGTAAGGATAATATCATAAGGGTTGCAGAAGTAAAAACCCAGCAAGGGGTTTTTATGCGCCCTGTATCTAAATTATGTAGGCTCCCTATGCCTGACTAAGAACCAAGTTTAGCGCTTGGTTGGCGGGGGGGAATGTTCGGGCATAAATTGGTTGGGGGTAGCCAAAATTATTATTTTTTTGACACATTGCTTGTCAACGGACAATCGGGATGATCGGTTACTTACTCGGCGGCACTTGTTCGAAACTCGCGCTTACACTCGGACTCGCTCACCATACAAGTGACTCGGCGGCTCGGAATTTATATTTGTGCATTGTGTGTACGTGTTGGAATTCTGGTGCTCTCACCACGGCAACGGCGGCGGAGAAGACATTATATCAAGTAAGTGAGCGTTTTATCCCGGTTATAAAGAGGCATACTTTCGGCATATATTATTTTCAGGGGTATCTTACCTCCAGCCAATTTTAAATATACAGTCCACTTCCTAGGCTAGGTACCCCGATCAGTGTGGGTGTGGTGGTTGCCACCCCAGATATATACAAAGCCATCAGTTTTTATGTATATAGGTAAGTAGTGGTTATATAATATAGATATATAGCAATGAAACAGGATATTAAACGTCAAGCTTTCCTAGTGAACTAGGAGCCGGATGTAACATGTGTACACTGTTTCCGGAAACCCGGGCACAATATGAGTTCGACGCCTATTTTATTTATTATGCTCTTAAATCGAAGTTGCTGTACGGTATACGAATTTACTCATATTTGTTCATCGGAATTGTTTGTAATTTATATTTTATTGCTAGTACGTATATTTATTTACTAATGAGGAAAATGAGACCGAATCTTCCCTTTATAGTACGACTGTGTAATAAATTGTCAACTGAACATCTGAATGAAAATCTGCTACTTCTGTTAATATTTTTGAAGATGTCTCTAGTGTTTTCTGTCTCACACATTCCCTCATTTTTTATATGCATATTTTTAACGCATTTGTTTAACTTTTTACGAATTTCAAACATTCTGTTTGATACAAATCTTGTCCTGATAATTGAGTCGTTGCATTTCAAAATAAGCTAAATCCAATCACAGTCGTTCCTAATATTTATCAAAATCTTCATGTTTTGTTTCACTTTGTATGCCACTAAAAACCTTATTATGAACGGAAAAATTTGAACTTCGTCCTCGATGTATAAAATCTGGAAATTTAAAATAAATTGACCCTGTTATATGAACGAATAAAATTGTATTTTTTTCTTGAACTTACTATGCTATTGGTCTAGCAAGGTTTACAGCTTCACCGGGCTACTAAGGCGAGCGCTTAAGACATCAGACGATTTTATTTTGACAGATTAAAATTGGATTTAGCCCATTTTCAAATGTAACGACTCAATCACATCAAAAACTGAATTAGGCAAAAAAGTTCAGCCGTTCTAAAAGTGACGCGATTATATACATTCGACAATTGATTTTTATTTATACATTTTTTTCTCAAACTGACTACGCTATTAACCCGACAGGGTCTTTACAGCTTCACCGGACAACTGAGGCCGAGCGCTTAAGGTACTCAGCCGATTTGGTTTTTAGGTAACATGCACAAGGGCGCACGCGCACCTCGGCTTGGGCTGTTACCTGAAAAAAGTCGCGTCTGACCTAGCTAACTATTCTAAGCTATTCATACATATATTCATTTGTGAACCATACAATCGAAATTGCATGATTCACAAATGCATACGTGTATATCGGAATGAAACGAACTAAACTATTCGATTCGATGAGGGAAAAAAACAAAACCCTCCCACCATGTGTATGTATGTGCACGTGTGGGAGAGAGATGATCTCATATGTGGATACAAGTGATGTGGGTGAGCCACTGTATCGCGATAATAATATCTCGAGGGCTCCATCCGGAGGCGACCTAGGCTCGAGATATTACTGAGAACCGCGATGTGTATGGGAACGAAAGAGGATTCCTTCCCTCACGGCGGCGTGAGGGTCGGTTACGCGTGCGTGGGCGCAAAACACGCATTTAAAAATCGAATTTAAATTTAGTGAACGGCGACGACGCCGAAATCTAAAAATAGACATAACAAAAAAAATATTATTATTAGACGGTCGTTTTAGGGGAAGATAGACGTAAATACGCGAATTTACTCTATCTATATGAGTTATTTATATTGAACGGCGGCACGGGCGAGCGGTTGTAGAGTAGCCGCGATGGCTGGGAATCTACGAATCGCGGTTACGACACCTAGTAGCGGATTCCTAACGGTCTCTTCGTAGGCCGAGATCTCGTGGAAAATGAGTAAGTGACCTGCGTAATCAATACTCGATAGGGAAAAGGAATAAGCGGGGTGATCCTGTGAAGGATTAGTTGCCTGGGGTCTGGGACGCGGGTTTAGAAGTCCACGGGGCCTGAGGGGCCCGGTAGGGGCGGGGAGGCGCGCTAGTCGCGGGTACGGGCGCTGCCGGTGCACGAGATGTGCTCGGCTGGCTCTGGAAGGCCTCTCGAGACATGAGAGGCGGAGGTCGGGGGCGGGCGGGGGCTGCGGCCGTCCTAGACGGCGACGCCTGCCTGGGGTAGCGAGGGCGCTTTGTGCGCGAGGCGCGGGGACATCCGCGATAGTTCACGCTATGACCCACGCCGCGGCACAGAACGCAGCTCGGAGGGTCGGAGGAGTCTTTTGTGCGAAACCACTCCTTAGTGGAGTGGTCGCCGAGGCACTTAACGCACCTGGACTTCAGGAGACAGTTACGTGCGGAGTGTCCGTACATCTAGCAGTTGTGACACTCCGAGGGTACAGACGTTTGGCGCGGCGGCTCAACGATAATTCCGGAGAGGCCGCAGAAGGTCGTGAGATTGAAAATCGTTTTCCCTTGATGGGTGCGATCTAGAATGACTAGAACCATGTCATATGGTTGCCTGGTGCGCGGAGATCGTATGCGGTGTATAGAAGAATAGAAAACTTCTGTTTTTCGAGGTCACAGGTCGGGAATTACATTTTAACTAGCGATTTATTTGCTACTTCAAAAACGTTACTATTAACTATTGCATCGTTCGTTTAATCAAGTAAAGTTTAACGATCACACTAAGAATAATGATCGGGGTTGTTAATGCTATCAAAGTTGTTATTGCCATAGATAGTACTAACAAAGCAACTGAAGGACATTAACATACGTGGTTTTAAGACAGCCAAACGATGAGTAATTAAATTAACAAATGCAAGTTTTATAGAGTGATAGAACATAAAATAAATAATGGTCCGCTTGTTGCTGTTTAATCTAGGTAGGTAATATGCACATAATATTGTATTAGTTTTTAGTATGTTGAATAGATTTCAGAAGGTATATTTTTTTCTCGGATAATTATGCGCATGTTTATCCCATCAAAAACATAAATGTGAAATGAGAGCCAAGTGCAATACTATGATATATGCCTTGGTTATTAACTTGGATGACAAAAGAAGTGAGATCTAAATGGGTGCCAAGTTCAATGGTCAGCCCTGAAATTTATTTATAACAACATAGAATATGTTATAACAACTTAAAATATAATTTCTGCTTATAACTTTGGATAATATTGAAGCCCAAGCTCTGATTTGGCTAGTTCATTTGACATGTTTACGTGAAATAGTTTTGAGTTATGAGGGGGTGAAAAGTGACTCCAGATGGTTCATGTAATTTTACACACGGTACCGCGTGCATAGTTACTTTATACATTTTAGTCTCTGACCACAATCTGACCAGATGTTAAATGACATCATGGTATAACATGGCAAACACGCTGAACCTGGAGGTGGAATGGCTATTTACTAACTCATTACACACACGTATATTTAATTACAGTAAAATAAATAGCATAAATGCTTTCTATAAGTACATATGTCTACATACATTCGTTTTATATATATAGCGGGTGTAAATGAATTTAATAAAATAATGTTTTACATAGTTCAACACAATTGCTTCAAGAGTTAAGTATATTATCAATTTATATCGGTGGCCTTTGTAGCAATTAAATTATGCTACGATTTATTATTGTCAGTGTCAATAATAATAAAGGTGCATACTTTTTGCTTATTAGGTGTTTATGTAGAAAAAGGTAAGGTCTATTTTACTCTGTGCTTGTGGATCATTTATGTATTTTTCTGTTTCGTATAAAATGTGTACTCTGTTATTAACTATGTTCGCTACCGCTACGACACACCCGACAGGCGAGACTATAACGCCACCGGAACATTAACACTAGCGCCACTATATTAGATAGCACGATATAACAATATATAACAATAATCAAGATATAACATTTATAATTTACGCTATAAGATAATCAAATCTTTATTTGCCTTTATGGAGAAAGGAAAACATAAATATTTATATAAGAATTTTTGTTGGTTCCCATAACGTCTCGCTGGGACGTCTCTGGAGTGTCGCCACAGAGTCCCATTTCACAATTTTTATCACAAGCTCGTAAAATATATTAGCTTCAGGATATAGATGATCGAAGAGTATGTTTTTATATGAAAAGTAGTAAAATAGGAACGGTTTGTTGTCGTGTCGCCGTCTGTCGAATTAAAATAGAATGAAATTATATTGTACCGTAATAAAATTACATAATATGTGAATGGGGTCCCATTAACAACTTAAGCTTCGACAAAATATTACTAAATCTCATTTAAATAGAGTGATCAATAAACTTTGAAATTGAAGAAATATTCATTATTATTATATAATTAAATAAATATTATACTTTATATTCGATATCGTATGTCCTCGGATGTCTCCTAGAATATATATTAGTATTAACGCTTAGGTATTTAGTAGCAGTAAAAAATATATGAACGTGTCAAATAAATAATCAATTTCAAAGCTATGGGGTTAAAATTAAGGGAGGGTTATGGAATCTTACACACCTAGGTTTCATTAAGGGGGGACGAAAAGGAGTTAAAATATTTTAAGCAAATAGTGAACGTCCCTTTAGAATAAATTAGTTGATGCAAGCTCTTTGTTCAACAACTTTATACGTAATGACGTAGGTCCTTCTTATGTATACTTTTTATATGCTGGTTTTTATCCTAATTCTAACATCGTCTGAAAATAAAAATAAAAAGTTATTTATGCTGTAAGATCACTCTTATGAATGTGGAAACTACTAACGGGTCGGAAAACAACCCAGTCATTGAGTAGAACCGGCTAGAAACTCGATCGGGTTTATCGTCTTAACGTACATATTTTTGTAATGCATTAAAGATATAATAGTTTTAGTGGATGCACAGAGAGAGGTGTCAATTACAGATATTACTATCGTTCACATATTAACCCTTAGCACTCGAAGGCCCCGGAGCGGAGCCATTTAAAATGTTAGTGACAAATGAGCGGTTCGCGGATTATTATGCTCACGATAACAGCAGATAATCGCGGTTTCGAATTGATGGTAATACGAATGAAAATAACTTCGAGTGCAAAGGGTTAATACAACACCCTATAATAGTCTTTTGTGTTTATGTTTTATGTAAATCAGTAATATGGTTTGAGATGTTATAGTAAAAGCTAATACAGAAATATAGAAAACTTTTACTAGTATTACTGAGTCAGAACTATGCAATGACTAGTATTTATATCATGTCGGTATTTTACGACTTCCAGCGTTTCAAAGTTTTAACGGGCATATATGAAATTATCAACACTGTATTGTGATAGTGGAATTAAGTTTGAATTAGAAGTAAGTTTCATCTATACTAATATTATAAAGAGGTAGAGTTTGTGAATTTGTGAGTTTGTGACGTTGTAAGGGGTAATCTCAGGAACTACCGGTCCGATTTGGATAATTCTTTCAGTGTTATATAGCTCATTTATCAGGGAAGGTTATAGGCTATATATCATCACGCTAAGACCCATAGGAGCGGAGCAGCAATGAAGAATGTTGCAAAATTGAGGTATTTTTTTCCTTTTCAGAGCTTCCGCTACGTTTTAGCGCAAAATAACCATTCCACGCTTACGTATTACCGCCCAACGAAGTGGGCACGGGTCGGCTAGTATTGTATATCGTTTGACTGGCCCGTTTATGTAGTAAAAAATCGGTTGTCTGTAAAGTCGGTTTATGGACGATAATTTTACGTGATAACGACTCGGACGCATCAGCCAGTGGAGTGGAAGAGAGGTAGACGCGTCACACGCCGAACGCATAGGCCGATTGCGCCTCTCTATCGCTTGTTCCGCGCTCTCGTTTGCACCAAGCGCTCAGGCGGAACGTGACAATGAGTCATTCTTTTTCGTTGCGTGCAGCCGGCGTTCATCGATATATAAGACGATATCACGTCAAAAAATGGTCTCTATCTTAGCTGTTGTCCCGCACAGCAAAGCAAGTCTATCTGAGGTATTGCATATATCTGCTTATAAGATTTTGAAAAGGGAATAAATATACATGTCATTTAAGGCTGCATTTAATATGAACGTATATTGAAGATAAAATGATTGCGACAAAATAAATATTACAACGTCTTTTATGGCAACAATATACATTACAATTTATTGAACATAAAGCTTAATAGCAATCGAATAACGTAAATATGTTCTGTTGAAAGTACGAGTATATATTTCTTATAAAGATTTCGTTTCTCTAGCACCTGTTAGCAAACTTTTTTCCTGATTTATTGTAGTTCCGAAAATCTCACGGTTCTATCCCATAGGAAATCTATCTACGGTCTCCTCGGGGGAGAAGGAACGATGCTTTCTTAGCGACATCACAATTCTAGTGAATTATTAGGTACTGAAGAAACTTGTTAGTTCCTTTATACGTATCGATATGTTATCATGAAAACTGACAAGGAATTGTTTCCTTGTGTTTGCTCGAAGAAAGATATTAATGAGAGTACCAATAAAATATGTATAAGGTTTTGGTTGCAATAATAAATTGTTAGTAAGCTATTTAACATTACTATATAAATATCTCTATTGTTGTAATAAGTTATCTTAATCTGTAGTAGACATGATTTTTTTTACTATGCTGAAGGTGAAAAGGTATTGAATGATTATATGTCAATGAATAACATTATATGTTTTTTTTTTACTTTATTTTTGGCAACCAATCTTTTAGATTATTACTGCCATTCTCAAGTGAGTATCGATATTACAAGTTTCTTGATATAATTTCAATAAACTAACAAGATGGTGGCCATCTTGTTAAAACTTTCCATGGAGTTTTTGTGGCATCTCAGAATTCATGGTCCGCGGCATTATTTTCCATTCACGTCACGTATGCACAATAAACAAACTATATTACATAAAACACCACCAATTTTACACAATATAGAGTCAAGTAACACAAGATTATGAATAAAAAAAATGAATAAAATCCACTACATGACAGACTAAGATCCCGCCAAAAACTCCATGTGAGTTTGTTTGTTTGTTACGATTTAAGTACACATATAGTTACACGTTAACTACTGAATCGATTATCTTCGAAATGTGCTTACGTTGTTAGGGGTACAGAAAAGGATATAATATTTCATCCAAAAAATATACTATTCCCGAGGAGTACATCAATTCTACATTAATGAAGCCGCGACCAAAAGCTAGTTATAATATGAAATTTAAGAACAATAAAATATATCCTAGTTATTTGGGGAGAGTATACATTCCTACTAGTGAAAGAATTTAAAAAATCAACTAATTCCGAATATTACCTTTTATCTTACAAACAAACATACTCTACTTCTTTATAAAAATAGTATGCATTATTTTATAAGTATTAACAAGTAATTTTTTTTAAATTACTTTGTTGTTGTTATTTAATGAATAAATCTATTGTTTTTCAATCTGACCGAAGTCTCGCTTGATGTTAAGTGGTGCTTTGGTCGAAATCGATGACATACTAAATCCAGAAGTGGGCTGATTGTTATATGTGATTGCACTATAGATGCTTGGTGACAGGCGTTCATACTTCTCACTATACTATGGTTTCGTCTCTATGTTTTCTTTTATCGGCCCTTTGTAGGATTTGAACATACGCTATGTACATTTTAACATTCATTTACTTAGATTACAGTGTTCAATCGTTTTCATAGCCATAACACGCTGTTTAATTTTAAGTATTTTAATAACAGATGCTGAAGTCATGTCGGCAATTGACAATGACTGTGCGGACAGCAGGGGCTTTAGTTGGCCGAGCTTCATGCTCGTGGATGGACCGGTACGGAAGACCGGCGTCTCCACCACCTTTAAGACCTCCGCGTTCAGCTAGCAAAGACCGGTCTGTCCGAAGGGTGAGATCTTACTACTTGTTTTTGTTATTTTTACTAATATCACTGCTTTTCAATAAAATAGCGCTACCTAGTGTCAAGTTATAGTAAAATAAATAGCATAAAACTTTGTCCATTCAAAAAATACTGAAACATGGAAACTTTATGATGATTTGTGAAAAGGTGTTCGAATACCAGTCTCTTATTTTTCTTGTTTTGGCTCCGCAGAAGCATTTGCCGGTGTCAATGTTTTGTTTTAATGGAGATTACAACATATTTTATACAATAAATGTCGTGTGAATAATTTTAATGTTCCAACAAGGTGGTGGCTCCCTTGTTTGAACTTTCCAGGGAGTTTTTGTAGCATCTCAGAATTCATGGTCCGTTGTATTATTTTCCATTCACTTCACTTATGCATAATAACCAAACTGTATTACGTAAAACACCACCGATTTTACAAAATATTGGGTCAAATAACATAAAATTACGAATAAAATACAAAATCCATTACATGACAGACCAAAATACCGCCAAAAACTCCAAATATCAGTCTCAGATAAAGCAATATCTATTTTCATATGTATTTACACAGACAATACATTTATTATGAAAGATGCGAATAACAAATTCGTAAACAACTTCACTGAGACGTATAGCGAAGAATCTAGTTTTAACCAGAATATCATTCTGTCTAATAATATCTGGTATTTTTCGGTAGGTGTCTACTATAAATAATACGATGTGGCGAAGTATTTCAATAATCAAAGTCAACAAATAAGTTTCTAAATTTCAACCAATTTTAATTATGATATTATCTGTTGATTTAAAATTACCCGCGAATAAAAGTACACGATAATTACAATATAAATACAATAAAAATAAAAAGTTGGCGTTCAATTCAAATCAATATTACAATTTTTATAATTAAAGATGTGTCAAGTATATTATAATCGGACAAGTAACGAAATATATAATATACGCGCGCACATAGACAAGGGAGTCGAGATTGATGATGACGAGGGTACATGATGACGTAAGAGAGAGAAAGTCACATCGTTTGCCGTGACGGCATACGGACATTAGATATGTCAATGTAGTTTACAGCACTTGTGGCTTCCTATTAATGAAATAATTCTCAAAATCGGATCAGTAGTTCTCAAGATTATCTCTCCTATAAGCATACATACAAAATGTACCCCCTCATAATTTCAATATACTATCCTAAAATGCAAGGAAATTTAAAATACTAATAATTATATTTTATAAAAACAATTAAACAGAAACAAAATATATCGATTGGTTTATATTTTGTTTTTTTGATAGAAAATCGGAGTACGTTGTAACGTTCACGTTATTTGTCGAGACCAGAATGGGTATTTTATTTATGTCGATCGATGCCAATAAAGCAGCGATGTCCGATCTTGATTATAAGCGGACGGGGCATCGTGACCGCAGCTCTGACGACTGCGGTATCGGCATTGCGAACTAATTTACTGAAATGTCAACTCACCAACCTCAATAATTTAACGCTCCATAGAAAAATATCCTATTTACGGCTTTCGAAATGTTAAAAGACATACTAAACGTGTATTCCTTATTACGTCATGCCTTTCCTGTAATGTGTTCATACTACGTACTAATACACGTGTCTCTATAATTCGACATTCATATACGTAAACTATTCATAAAACATATAACCGGAGTGCATATTGAAATCGTTCATTTATTCGTTCGTATATGTAAAAAAAGTATAACAGATAAAAATAAAGAAGAAAATATAAAGACAGTGAAAAATATACTGAACTTATGCTCAATAAGGTAGCAACATATAGATACAAAGCGTACAGTGTTTCAATTGTGACACTGTTACCAATTCTACTTTTAAAATGGAAAAATAACAGTAAAAATAACTTTACGAGCATATTAAATAACTATATTTGACTAAATGATGTTTTTTTGTTTTATTGTAGCACGGCAAAATTACTGCACTATGCCTGATGGTAAGCACAGTACAATCCAAAACAATGGCGACCATCGAGTGCCACTATCATGCCGGCCTGCAAAAAGCTGGATATGTACAGGCTGATCCCGAAACGCGACCCGCAGAAGCGAATCACAATTACGGGCTTTTTCGCCATATACATGGTGGTTGCGACCCAGTCAGGCTGTGAAACCCTACCACCCCGCAAAATGCATATAATGGTGTGCATATAATCAATGTATCTAATAGAATATTTATGATTTATTTCTTAACTAAGTTAACCTATTCACCGTCACTGAATCACCGTCTTTTTCGAGATAAACACCTATATTTTTCTGAATAAATAATATATGTGATTACTCAAGCTTTAGTAGATTGAATTATCTTTATTTGTTTTTATACTCGTAAAGCAACAAATTCCTAGCGTAATATTAATATTTATACGTGAATATATTGTACTTCTTATCTGAGACTACGGACTAGTGTATATTTCCATTGACGATATTATAGACATACATACATCTTCAATATGTAACTCAAAGGGTAGTTTTAACATTACAATGTCAATATTCTGGAACCTCCTTAGATAATGGGCCTTAACGGGCGTTTAACTAACCGTTTATGGACATCCATTAACCTTTTAAATGCCGTATCGAGTTTATACGGTTGTACGGCTCGTATAAATTTACTTTTTTCATTCTACTGTTTAACAGAAGGGAATTGAATGTCTTTTTGTTACGAAAAGTTAGTACTGATATATTGAATGTGTTTTACGTCTAATTTTATATTATACATTTGGTATAATATTAAGAACAAAGAAACACCACCATCTGTTAAACTTTTAGCAAAGAGTTTCTGTAGTCAATATTACAACTAACAAGCATAACTAATAACATTTTTATTTGAGTAAATAGTGTATTTTAGAGATTTTTCTCACTTTATTTAATATTGGAAGAGGTGATCTTAATTTGAAATAGTTTTAATTTTGAATTAATTATATAAAAAAATAGATGCAGCAATTTTTAACTTAAAGAATGAGGCCTTTCCGCAAATTACCATAATGCCTTAATTTTACCTAGTACTAATTACGAATTGTTTACGTAGGTGGATTTATGTATAGAACCTGGTCAGTCACTAGGACTGATGATAAGGGGCGGTCTGGAATACAACCTCGGCATCTATATCACTGGCGTTGATAAGGATTCTGTTGCTGACAGAGCTGGCCTTATGGTGAGTCTTAGTATCGAGTTGTTAGTCTATGAAATCTAATTTTAAACTCTTAGATAGTACGCGATTTAATTTAGACATTTGTGTTTTAGATGGTTGACGATTTACCTTAGATATTAAAATAATAAATAAATTTTGTTCGCAGAATATGTTTCAGAAAATTAACTATGTATACAATCGACTCCGTTTGTAATAATTTAACGAATGAATAAGAAATTTATAAAATGATGAGTTCATGTTTATTGCTTAAGATGAAATGAATAATTTTGTCGACTAAGTATTGCATTTTAAATACATCTACCGAAAAAAACATCAGACAGATATTTCAATGTGTTGCTATTTATATTGAAGAAAGCAGTATGATGGCAGTAGATGCCTTATATTAAATCCTATGTAAATTACTTTCGCAATTATCTTGCAACTCGAGTTACTGGTTTATAATCTTAGACAAAGTAAATAATTTGTTTAATTTCAAATTTCAATTGCTCTCTAATTTATATAATTTATATTTATCACGATCCCATCAGACTTCGTAACTATATAATAATAACTATAAATACAGTGGTACGACAAAATAATCCCAAGGAGGGTTGATGTCAGGCAGGCGGCCGATCGTAAAAATTAAGCCAAATCATATACCACAACATGACAAACATGTTGTACCGACCCTCCTTATGTGGGATAAGGGTAAGAAGAAGAAGAATATTTATCACGATACAAAATATACATAATAATGAAAATACAGTTTATTATTTAACAAAAGCTAAATGCTACGAGTGCAAGGTGTACTCGTCGTAAATTTATAGAATCTTTCAGCTAGATACTCGAGTACTTGCACGCTATTTCCGAAACCAATAACTTACACGATGTTTCAAGAGTTGATAAATAGAACTAACACTAATTTAAATTTTTGCATACATTTGAATGTTTAAATTATGTATAGTTTATAAACGACATACCAAATACTTCAACAATTTTATCTTCTAGCTCCAATGATATTGATTGATTCCAAAGATTGTCGTACATGTATTTTTTTTTATTCCATTACTGAGCAGGTTGGCGATCAGATTTTAGAAGTCAATGGACAATCGTTCGTGGATGTGACCCATGACGAAGCAGTCGCTCAGTTGAAATATCATAAACGCATGTCGTTGTTAGTTCGTGACGTGGGAAAAGTACCACACGCGTGTACAGCTTACGGAGAACGAGATCCAGCACCACGGTACTTGACCTTATATTTAAAAAATATCTCTGTTTCTTATCATCGTTCTATAATATATAATTAATGTAGAAGAAATATATATGAATTTTCCTTAATGTGCATATCGGTGACAACTCATATTTAAAATTAATACTTATGATGATTGAAAATTAACTATACTGAATAATATAGGGCAAAACTAAAAATCTTCAACAATATAATTTTTTAATGTTATGAATTGTTAATAACATACGTTCACAATTTCAATCCTTACCAAACACTTTGACCTTTCTGAACAAAGCCTTAAGTTCGGGCTTGCGTGTAATACAGTTTAATATAAAAGAAAGTTGGACCGACTGCTACCTTAAAGCTAGTGGTCGCTCAGCGACTGGGAACCATGGTCGCGTAGTTGAATGGTCGTGGTCGCTAAGAACCAACTGCTTTTTTTATATTATAGGGGGTGAACGAACAGGCGGATCACCTGATGCTAAGTGATCATCGCCGTCCATAGACACCAAGGGAGTTGCAAGCGCGTTGCCAGCCTAAGTTTGGGGGCGAGGGAGTGGGGTGAGGAGAGAGGGGGTGGGAGGTGGATACCCGGCGCTCTTACTGACCGAACGAAACACAACAATGCAAGCACTGTTACTTCACGTCGGGTTTCTCTACAAGATGTGACGAAATTACAGCCTATCAGTAACATAGTCCAGCATCACCTAGTGACGAGTTAACTTTTTCAATAAAAAACTGAGTTCAAGCAGTGATGGAGCTTATCAATCTCAGAAATAAATACCATTTTTATATATGTATATAGAAAACGGTTAACAATAAATAATTATAAAATACCTAATGTGATACTTTCAAATGTGATTAAAAACATTTGTTACGTGAATCAGAATAAGCGGTTGGGGTAAAAGAAGAGGAGCAGCTGCGGTTGCGGTAGAGCAAAAAGCCAAGTCATTGCTACCGCAAAGCGACCTACCAGCACTTGCCTATTATATGGAGGAGTATGCGGCTCGTAAACTAACTCCCGATGCATTTCTAACAGTATTGCGAGATTTGTTAGACACCCCGCAAAAGGTATGTGTACAAAACTTGGAAATTGATGTTATTTAGTACTAAGTTTTATCACGTTTAATTAATACTTTAATAGGAATCTTTTAAAGTAATACATTGATGAACAATAAAATCCTTTTATTACAAAATACCTGTTTCCAAAATACATTTAATTTGTAACTATTTGTCCATTATATCTACAAAAAGTACTACCTATTTTTATTTACATTAAAAAAAATTGATTTCGTTATAACATTTCAGTAATTTCGATAAAACGCTATTGTCCCTCATTGACGTCACACTGTTCTATAAAACGCTTTTTCTTCGATATTTATTATGTCAGTGTAAATGACAGAGCAATTTTGTAGGAGCTGTGACGTCACACGCTATGATTAGTCTTCCTGTTTACGTGATAACAATATCAGATTATTGATTGTTTAATTAAATTGTTTAAAAAAGTATCTTCGACAAGCAAATAAAAATATATTAATTACGTTAGGTTTCTGTAACTATGAAAAACATTGAATGACAATATTTTCGCTTAGTTTTAGTACTGTATTAAAGGGTAGGGTATAGTCAACACTTAAAGAGCGTGATATATAGTTAGAATTGTTTATAAAAAATGTGTATATTTGAGTTTAAAAAAAAATAGATGACTAATATTAATTTATCTATATATTATTTAGTAGGTGGTAGAGCCACGCTGAAGCTATTAATGGTTTCAGCATGAATAGGTCGGCTCGCCGGGGTTAGTACCACCCTCTCACAGAAAACTGACGTGAAATAACAGTGCTTGCATTGTTGCGTTTCGTTCGGTCAGTGAGAGCGCCGAAGACCCATCTCCCCTCCCCTTCCACTTTCCCCTTCCCTTCCTCTCTCTCTCCCCCCCCCCCCCCCCCCCCCCCCGCACAC